>JAHUYU010000487.1:0-20468 GCA_030439765.1 Tripidium arundinaceum
CTGGCATATAAATTCTATACATACTCAAATAAACCTATACTCTCCCACGTAAGATAACATAGTACATACATACGTAGATATACTCTAAGTATAGGCACATATACACCTAGGTATGCATCCAAGTATAATTAACTACTATATATATACCTAAACTAACCCTAGGTAAATACATATGCATGAGTGTATAATACCACTAACCCTAACCACAACCTACACCATCCTAAACCTACCTAGCCTATATAGGAACCCACCAAACTAACACCGTTAAATCCCGGTGGACCTGTAGAAGCCGACTAAGTCAATTATGATAATTTGGTCAGGCTTTCTCTTTCAGGTGGAGAAGATATTGATTTTCAAAGGTTTAATAGGAAAAAGATATTTGGAATATATTTTGGGAAATTTTCTTGGAAATTAGGATGATGGAAATGGGATGGAAATGCTTGGGTAGGTTCTTGGGTGCATCTAGTTTATTTAGGATTTTTTCTGGGAATTTTTCTATGCATGGAAAGGGCTTTTTCAACTCTCTGTGTACACTCCCGGGGTGTACTTAGCACTTTCCTCCTTCACTGTGCGGCTGACGCGTGGGACTGTGTGGGCGGGGTCAGTCTACCGGCACTATGCTGTGCGCCGGGCCTTTCACTATGCCGTGGACCGCTTGCCTCCTCTCAGGGCCCACGTGAACCAAGTCCACAGAGGAAGAGGAGAGGGGTTACTGTCGCGTGGGGTCCACGTGTCAGCGTCATGTTGGTATTTCTTAACGTATGCAGAAAAATTCCGCAAGCGCACGGAACTACCGCTGTAGCACTTTACCTAGAGTATTCAAGGTATCGTAATCCTCAGAGAACGATTGACTTAATTATTCCTAACGAGTCTCCCGATTGACTAGAAGATTTAATATTAAGTAACAAGGTTTATCTCTAAACAAAGTATTTAATCAAATTGACTATAGTTACCATTTACTTGCTTCAGGCTCTGGCTTAGACTTGGTCTGCCAAGTCCCTCCAGTGTAAAGCTCTACTCCGTAACCGGACGTGGGGGAATACAAGGGATGAACAGGGATGTCACCACCTGCCACCTACCCCTCTACCGTGGATTACGCAGGAAACGAAGGTAATCTCTAGCCTAGACACCACGTCTATGCTATTAATTACTACTCCAGTAGTGCGTCGGGTCACCCCTACCTACTAGAATATCTGCTACTAGAACAGACGATGAACCCACAAGCAAATAATAACTAGAATCAAATGAATCAATCACTTGAAATAAAGATAACACGAACCTTGTTCTCCAACTAGAACTCGGATCGTAGAGGTACAAGTAGAAGAAGCGACAAGCCCGGCGATCCTTCTTGAAGATGAACTAGAACTAGAACTAGAACTCTTGAAGAGATAATCGATCTCCGGTACTACTTCAACTCTTCCCTCTCTTGCTACTAATCTAATGATACAATGTGGAGTTCTACATCTTCTAATCTTATGATGATCTCTATGATATTCCTCCTGTGAGAAGGATTTCAAGTCTTTAAATAGTCGTGCCAAGGCGGTGAGGAAGCGTATACCCCACGTAACCGACCTTAGGAACCGCCAATGAACCTCCACGCGAAGGTCGGTCACCAGAGGCGGTGCCAGGGGGGCGGCCGCACCAGGGGGTCGGCCGACCCCCTGGTGGCCCCTCTCGCCACCGACTTCGTCTGGCGGGTTCTTGGATGGGCCTGGACTTCTTCCATGTCGGTTATTCACCTTGGATCGGGCATGAAATTGCCTTCTCTTGATTTCTCCACATTGATGTTGGGCCGAAAAGATGAATTCAGTTGTTTTAAGCCCAACTTTATATGCTTTTTCCATTACATCTGCACAAAATATATAATACACCAAAACTAGTGGAAATAGTTAGTAAAAACACCTATCACTATAGTTTGGTGATCATTTTATATTAATTTTAGATAAATGTTGGCGTAAATATTAATCATTAGTAACCGCCAAAACGTCACCCCCCCTTTCGTCCAACGGCGTGGATGCCGTTCCAATCGGGCCCGCTTGGCAGAGGTAGGGAAGGAGACGGAGGGCGACAGCGAGGTGACGATGGCACCCAACGCGGCGGCAAGAGCAGAGCACGGCCGGGGGCTCGCCGGAGTGGCTTACGCCGGCGGTGCCGGTGCTCGGCGCTCATCCCTAACTAGCTGCCGGTGTCCCGGAGGTCCACCCGCAGTAGTTGGAGGGATTCTGGGTGACAGCGGCGGCCCGTAGCGTCAGTGCCGGCTTGCCGGGGCAACGACGGCGGCGCGGTGATGAGTAGGTGTTCCCACATAGCGTCTTAGCGAATGGAAAAAGGGCAGCACGTGGTCACGGCACATCCGCGGACTCGTAGCGGGGTTTTCCTTGCTCGGCCATGCCTTGCCGGCGACGAGCCACAGCCATGGTGGCTTGGCAGCGCTCCGCTTTCGGTGGTACGGTGACACGGAGGGGTAGAGGAGCTAGCAATCAGTGGAGGAGGTAAAGGAGGGGTCGGGGAGCTCGTTGGCTAACCCAATCGACCCATGGTGGGCTAGAGAGGGAGAGCTTGGAGCTCGGCTCCCACGGCGGCCATGGCGACCGGGTTGGGAAGAACTGACCTAGCGCTCGGAGGAAGAGGGGAGAAGGGAAACTAAGAGGGGGATGGGGTGTCCCAGACCTATACGAAGCTCACCGTGCTACTCGTCGCTGCCGGGCCTATTTATAGGCCGGCGTGGTCGGTGCCGGTAGCGGAGATATTTTCCGCCGCTCGGAGATCTTTTCCCATGTGCACGTGTTCCAATCCGCCTGGCGGTGAGCTGGTCTGTGGCTACATGCCGTGCTTATCCAAGCTTGGCCAGAGATGGAGAGGGGACCATGGCATTGGCCATGGCGGTGGCAATGGTCGGCTCACCGAGTGCGGCCGCGTGGCGGAGAGGCCAAGGGCGTCATGAAGGTTCGGTGGGGTCTGTGGCATCGACTTTATCCATTCGACCGTTGGGGGCGTGACAGCGAGCTCGAGGTGGTGTAGGCGACGCGGTCGACGTGGTATCATCGTCGTCATCGGGGAAGGACGACGGTGATGACAGACGGGTCCCGCCTATCGATGGAAGTGAGGAAGGAAGGGAGCGGGCGCACGGGGCCGAGTGGCCTGGGCCGGCCCAAAGCGGGCGGAAGTGGAGGGGGGAGGGAGAGGGAGTTGGGCTGCGGCGTGGGCCAGAAAGGAGGGAGAGGGGAAGATCAAGCCCGAGTTCCCTTTTCTATTTACAAAATCCTTTTTCTTTTCCCAGATTCATTTCCCAAGCTTTTGAATTGTTGGAATTTGAATTCTAAGGGATTTTGGATGGTGGAGGGTTTTTGTGATTCAAGGAGAAGGTCAAGGAATTTTGGAGGAAGAAGTCAAAGAAAAATATTTGGTGCCGATATTAAATTCTAGGGCAGACAAGTTATACACTCAAACAAGCATCCAATCACACATTCAAACAAGTATTTCAACCATGAGTGCACATGATGTGTTTTGATGCAAGGTTTTTGGAAAAGGAATTTCAAAAGGGTTTATAATATTTTAAGTTGATCAAGTTTTAGTTGTGGTTTGGTAAAAGCTAAACTGCTTCATGTTTTTAATTTGCAGTAAAGTTTTAAAAAGTTCAAATTTTTAGTGATTTTTATTAGGATGCAAAACATAGTGTGTTACAGGCCACGCGGGGCGGCCAGGGCCTGCTGCTGGCCTAGGGCTCCTTGCGTCTGCCGGATCTATAGGGCGGCGGCGGCCGGTGGCTGCTGCATCCAGCTGCTAGGGCTGGCCATGAAGCGCCCAGCGGCCAGTGCAGCAGCGGCACTGGCACAGCGCCCGAGCGCCGGCGTGCAGACCACCAGTTTGGGATGCCGGAATCCAAGGTGCTATTTTTTCTCAGATTTTTTTGTTTTGCCATGTCTTTGTTCTCTCTACGATCTGATTCTTCCTTTTTCTGTGTTGTTTGTATTCAAGATCAAGTAGCAGATGGAGATGAAGATGCTGCTACAGCAAATGGTGTGCAAGCAGAGGGTCTTTCAAATGGTGATTTTTAGATTCATGTATTAATCCTTTTAATCAACTATTTGTGTTGTAGAAAGGTTCCTGATGACTTGTCAATATATGGACTATTGGACTATATTAGAATGCAATAGTGAAGCTAATCATTACTTGCATGGCATTGCTGTGAGCTGATCTGTGGTGTCTTCCGTTTATTATCTTTTAGTTTGCTTGTGCCTAGTTTCTGTGTTGCTACAGAAGCATGCTTGGTAATACTACTACAAGAAATATGGTGATACATGATGGTTTAGATATGACGTTATAAGAAATCGTGATAAAAAGTTCTATTCTGTGACATTTTGTATCTAAGCTGATAATAAATAAATAAGAGAGAGAGGGAGAGAGAGGAGGAGGACTAGAAGTCGACAGCCACTTTTCCCCATCCCCCATCCTTCTCCTTCACGCTCGACTCCCCTAGGCTCTCTCTCTCGGTCGCCCCCCTCACAGCGCCGCCCCTCTCTGCTCCTGCCCCACACGCCGCCCCTCCCTGCTCCTCCCCCACACGCCGGCGCCTCCGCCTCCAGCTGCCGCCTGTCCCATCCCCGCCAGTCGCCGCCCCTCCCTGCTCCTCCCCCACACGCCGGTGTCTCCACCTCCAGCTGCCGCCAGTGCCGTCCCCGCCAGTCGCCGCCCCTTGGCGCTCCTCACCGTCTCTCCGGCGGTCCCTCTGCGACGACTCTGTATCCCATCGACGGACGCTGCATCGTCGCTCTGCTCAGCCCCAGCCGCCGCACGCTGCCTCCTCTCGGCCACCATCATTCTGGCCTTTGCCGACGACGAACTAGGGTGAGCACACCTTCTTCCATGCTCAGATCTAGATCTGCCTGGAGGTGATAGGGTTGCGGTGGTGGCCGAGAATGAGCATGCAACCAAAGGCGACTAGGGCGTGGTGGCAGTCGAGAACGAGCACGCGACCGGAGGTGGGTGCAGCGGCCCAGGGCGGAAAACTGTGAAAGGTGACATCATTGGGTCAAGAATTTTTTAGCATCATTATTTTAGTATCGTTTATTAACATGAAAGTTTGCATTTTCTTAGTATAAATTATCAATACAAGCCATTAGCTCTAGATTAATTGTATTGCTTGGATGAAATGTTGTAGTTGTCCAGTTAATTTGATCTCAAGATATACTAGATGGATGGTGCATTTTGGGTAAACATTAAGACTGCATTTGTGAGGTGCACATATGATAACTGATGCATTGTTCTGTAATGAAGCTCGGTTAGTTTGGATTTTTGATAGTGCAAGATGCAGCTGTAACACCCTAAAAATTGCCTCTTAGAAAATAGAGCTAAAATGATTTAATTTTGAATTTTTGGTGCTCATGAAGACCTAGGAAAATAAAATTTTTCATTAAATTAAAATATATCATAGGGTTAGCAACATGTTTTTGCATGCATGTTGTTGCATTTGTTTCATTGTGCTGTGTGGTTTTGACCAAAGTTCAAAATGGTTTAAACTGCATTTGAAAATGGTTTTGAAAATGTTTTGAAATAAAAGAAAAATAAATAAATAAAAAGAGAAAACTCTCCTTCCTCCCTATCTGGCCCGAAGGCCCACTCCTCTCTCGGCTCACCGGCCTGCCCCGCCCCCGCGCGGCAGCTCCCTCTCTCTCTTCTCTCATTCGGTCTGAGGACCTTCCCAGCGCCTCGGCCCAGCCAGCCCAACCGGGCGCTCTTCTCCAACGGCCGCAGCGGAAGCGCCGTGGGCCGGTCTAGTTGCGATGCGGACGCGCGCTCTTTCGCTGGCGAGTGGGACCGCAACACAGTGCCGTCTCCCTCCTCTTCTAACTCGAGTCGGACGCGGCCGAGTTTCGCAACCGAGCAATCGAATCCGCGACCAAGCCGATTTTGCGGGATTGCGCGGCTTCGGGTCGCCTTATAAGAACCGCCGCCTTCCCTTCACGCACTATTTTCCCATCTAAAAGCCGCCAACGCCACCATCGAGTAGTGGTCACCGCCGGAAGCCCTAGATTCGACCCGCCGCCGTGGTGACCTCATCCTGCCGCTCCTTCGCCGTCATCGACCCATTACCGAGCTTCGCGTCAAGGTGGTGAAGCGGCCGGGCCGATTCTACATTCCGTTTTTGCTTGCGTGTGCTCATCCGTGCTCGCCGGACTTTGCAGAGCTCCCGCTGCCGCCTACCGAGCCGCGCGCCTTCCTGGATTCATCCCCGCCCCCGAAATCGTCCTTGGTGAGTGCGCCATGTCTTCCCCTTGCTCCCCATGCCCTCGGTTGGCTCCGCCGTGGCCTGTAGGCCCTTCCCCGCGCGCGCCGGCGAGCTTTCAGTCGGCGAAGATGGCGTCCGCCGCGCCGGACACTGTTCCCGGTCGGCGGTTTGCCTCTCTCCCCTCCCTTATTTAATCGCAGCCGTCCACGGTGGAATCGATGGACCAGATCGCGCCATACCCCTTCGCTATGTAACTTTGCTAAAGAGTCCCTGGTTTTTCCCGAATTTAACCCGCCGTCCTTAAACGCCTTCCGAAAATACGTTTTCTCCCTTGGAAGACGTAATCTGCCCGGGTTAAATGAAAATACGTTTTCTAGTATTTACACAAATGCCACTGATCTTCAAATGCTCATAAAATTTTCGTTTTAACTCCGATTTAATCCGTTCAAGTTGCGTTAGGTTCGTATTCGCGAGCTCTACGTATTAGTACTACTGTTCAGTATATTTCTAGTATTTAAATTTCGAGTTTATTTTTAGGTAATTATTTATCTATAGGAAATCTTAGAAAATTCATAACTTTCACGTTTTAAATCCGAATTTTGTGATCTTTACGTCTGTGTGATCGTAGTAACGTGTAGAAGAGTTTTATAAACCTTTTATACTGTTTTGCTACTGTTGGTGTACTGTTCTAATTGTATCTCTTTATTTGTACTATAACGTTAATTGTTTACAGAACAGTGCAATTGACAACTTGCTCGTACATGTAGGCCACAGACAATCTGAAGATGCCCTTGTATCATTCAAGGACGTTATACATGCTGCTGTCACACCCGGTTTTAAAGACAAAACCGAGTTCGCCATATGTGTGCCCAGGAAGTCCACACATACAACAACAGAAATGAAGGGTATCAGAAACAAATGTTTATATAGCGAAAACATAAGTATATTAACACTTACATCTATCGGAGTATAGCGGAACGAATATTAATCTTCTCTTTAGGCTCCAACTTCACAGGGACGGCTGACTGGGGGCTCCGTATGCCAAGCACTTCTGATAGTCTCTTAGGAACTCCTCCGTAATGACATCAATCTTCTGAGCAACTTCTACTGGGGTGTGGGGAAAATAGCAAGGGTGAGCACTTGTCGTACTCAACAAATATAACATGGGGTTCATGAGGCACAAAAGGCTAGACACCATTTTACTGCATTTAGCTTTTATTCAACATTTACATAGCAATTGAGTAGCATCAAATAATCCAAATCCCATTAATGAACCAATGATCATTTGTAATAAGGTAAATGAATTAGCATTAACATGAGCAAATAATAACAGTATTTAAGCATAATATAACAATGATGATCAACTATTCTGTAAGAATACCCAAGGCCGCTCGTGTCCGTGAGCACGGCTAGTATACCAGTTTATTAAACTCTGCGCAGAGGTGTACACTTTCACTGTGAGTCATGATTTCCAAATGCACGGGATAGCCAGTCCCAAAACACCGAAAACCATATAAAGCCATTCAAAAGTTCGTCTAACAAGTCAGGGCCATTAGATTCACTCGGCAGGCAGATGTAGGAACCCCCCTTTTCAAATGGCACAATCCTTCTCGGCTATACTCATAGACTAGAGGCTGTCCTACACCCAACGTGTCAAGCCATTCTTACGCCATTTAAGGTAACCACTGACAAGCTAGAAAAGGTCTCTTGAACAACTAAAGCCAGAGCCATATAGCCCTCACAGCTGTACTGTCAATCCCGGTTACCACTTACAGGTAAGTCCTTACGGAGAGTAACTAGAGCAACAAACAAACAACACAGTGCTCTAGTCCCCTTTCAACAGTAGTAAAATCATCGTTAACGGTTGGTCGCATAATTCATTAATCCAATTACAAGATCATTGTTCATAATTAAGCGCTAGCAATAGCTACCCAAATGCACAACCCATAGGTGACAAGGAAACAAGATATCAAAAACTAAGTTATAATCTCTATGGTTGTCAAGGAGGACACATGCATATGACTAAATAATTAAATGGTGAATAGGACAACAAGGATGGTCCTATGTTATACTTGCCTTGATCAAAGCTTTCCTGTTGATACTGCTGGTCTGGCTCGAAGTAATACTCCTGATCGTCAAGAGACTGCTCACCGTCTAAACTCGTTCACCAAGCATCAACACACAATCATCCGAGCAATCATACACGAAGCAAATAAAGAGATACAATTAGAACAGTACACCAACAGTAGCAAAACAGTATAAAAGGTTTATAAAACTCTTCTACACGTTACTACGATCACACAGACGTAAAGATCACAAAATTCGGATTTAAAACGTGAAAGTTATGAATTTTCTAAGATTTCCTATAGATAAATAATTACCTAAAAATAAACTCGAAATTTAAATACTAGAAATATACTGAACAGTAGTACTAATACGTAGAGCTCGCGAATACGAACCTAACGCAACTTGAACGGATTAAATCGGAGTTAAAACGAAAATTTTATGAGCATTTGAAGATCAGTGGCATTTGTGTAAATACTAGAAAACGTATTTTCATTTAACCCGGGCAGATTACGTCTTCCAAGGGAGAAAACGTATTTTCGGAAGGCGTTTAAGGACGGCGGGTTAAATTCGGGAAAAACCAGGGACTCTTTAGCAAAGTTACATAGCGAAGGGGTATGGCGCGATCTGGTCCATCGATTCCACCGTGGACGGCTGCGATTAAATAAGGGAGGGGAGAGAGGCAAACCGCCGACCGGGAACAGTGTCCGGCGCGGCGGACGCCATCTTCGCCGACTGAAAGCTCGCCGGCGCGCGCGGGGAAGGGCCTACAGGCCACGGCGGAGCCAACCGAGGGCATGGGGAGCAAGGGGAAGACATGGCGCACTCACCAAGGACGATTTCGGGGGCGGGGATGAATCCAGGAAGGCGCGCGGCTCGGTAGGCGGCAGCGGGAGCTCTGCAAAGTCCGGCGAGCACGGATGAGCACACGCAAGCAAAAACGGAATGTAGAATCGGCCCGGCCGCTTCACCACCTTGACGCGAAGCTCGGTAATGGGTCGATGACGGCGAAGGAGCGGCAGGATGAGGTCACCACGGCGGCGGGTCGAATCTAGGGCTTCCGGCGGTGACCACTACTCGATGGTGGCGTTGGCGGCTTTTAGATGGGAAAATAGTGCGTGAAGGGAAGGCGGCGGTTCTTATAAGGCGACCCGAAGCCGCGCAATCCCGCAAAATCGGCTTGGTCGCGGATTCGATTGCTCGGTTGCGAAACTCGGCCGCGTCCGACTCGAGTTAGAAGAGGAGGGAGACGGCACTGTGTTGCGGTCCCACTCGCCAGCGAAAGAGCGCGCGTCCGCATCGCAACTAGACCGGCCCACGGCGCTTCCGCTGCGGCCGTTGGAGAAGAGCGCCCGGTTGGGCTGGCTGGGCCGAGGCGCTGGGAAGGTCCTCAGACCGAATGAGAGAAGAGAGAGAGGGAGCTGCCGCGCGGGGGCGGGGCAGGCCGGTGAGCCGAGAGAGGAGTGGGCCTTCGGGCCAGATAGGGAGGAAGGAGAGTTTTCTCTTTTTATTTATTTATTTTTCTTTTATTTCAAAACATTTTCAAAACCATTTTCAAATGCAGTTTAAACCATTTTGAACTTTGGTCAAAACCACACAGCACAATGAAACAAATGCAACAACATGCATGCAAAAACATGTTGCTAACCCTATGATATATTTTAATTTAATGAAAAATTTTATTTTCCTAGGTCTTCATGAGCACCAAAAATTCAAAATTAAATCATTTTAGCTCTATTTTCTAAGAGGCAATTTTTAGGGTGTTACAGCTGCATCTTGCACTATCAAAAATCCAAACTAACCGAGCTTCATTACAGAACAATGCATCAGTTATCATATGTGCACCTCACAAATGCAGTCTTAATGTTTACCCAAAATGCACCATCCATCTAGTATATCTTGAGATCAAATTAACTGGACAACTACAACATTTCATCCAAGCAATACAATTAATCTAGAGCTAATGGCTTGTATTGATAATTTATACTAAGAAAATGCAAACTTTCATGTTAATAAACGATACTAAAATAATGATGCTAAAAAATTCTTGACCCAATGATGTCACCTTTCACAGTTTTCCGCCCTGGGCCGCTGCACCCACCTCCGGCCGCGTGCTCGTTCTCGACTGCCACCACGCCCTAGTCGCCTTTGGTTGCATGCTCATTCTCGGCCACCACCGCAACCCTATCACCTCCAGGCAGATCTAGATCTGAGCATGGAAGAAGGTGTGCTCACCCTAGTTCGTCGTCGGCAAAGGCCAGAATGATGGTGGCCGAGAGGAGGCAGCGTGCGGCGGCTGGGGCTGAGCAGAGCGACGATGCAGCGTCCGTCGATGGGATACAGAGTCGTCGCAGAGGGACCGCCGGAGAGACGGTGAGGAGCGCCAAGGGGCGGCGACTGGCGGGGACGGCACTGGCGGCAGCTGGAGGTGGAGACACCGGCGTGTGGGGGAGGAGCAGGGAGGGGCGGCGACTGGCGGGGATGGGACAGGCGGCAGCTGGAGGCGGAGGCGCCGGCGTGTGGGGGAGGAGCAGGGAGGGGCGGCGTGTGGGGCAGGAGCAGAGAGGGGCGGCGCTGTGAGGGGGGCGACCGAGAGAGAGAGCCTAGGGGAGTCGAGCGTGAAGGAGAAGGATGGGGGATGGGGAAAAGTGGCTGTCGACTTCTAGTCCTCCCTCCTCTCTCTCCCTCTCTCTCTTATTTATTTATTATCAGCTTAGATACAAAATGTCACAGAATAGAACTTTTTATCACGATTTCTTATAACGTCATATCTAAACCATCATGTATCACCATATTTCTTGTAGTAGTATTACCAAGCATGCTTCTGTAGCAACACAGAAACTAGGCACAAGCAAACCTAAAAGATAATAACGGAAGACACCACAGATCAGCTCACAGCAATGCCATGTAAGTAATGATTAGCTTCACTATTGCATTCTATATAGTCCAATAGTCCATATATTGACAAGTCATCAGGAACCTTTCTACAACACAAATAGTTGATTAAAAGGATTAATACATGAATCTAAAAATCACCATTTGAAAGACCCTCTGCTTGCACACCATTTGCTGTAGCAGCATCTTCATCTCCATCTGCTACTTGATCTTGAATACAAACAACACAGAAAAAGGAAGAATCAGATCGTAGAGAGAACAAAGACATGGCAAAACAAAAAAATCTGAGAAAAATAGCACCTTGGATTCCGGCATCCCAAACTGGTGGTCTGCACGCCGGCGCTCGGGCGCTGTGCCAGTGCCGCTGCTGCACTGGCCGCTGGGCGCTTCATGGCCAGCCCTAGCAGCTGGATGCAGCAGCCACCGGCCGCCGCCGCCCTATAGATCCGGCAGACGCAAGGAGCCCTAGGCCAGCAGCAGGCCCTGGCCGCCCCGCGTGGCCTGTAAACACACTATGTTTTGCATCCTAATAAAAATCACTAAAAATTTGAACTTTTTAAACTTTACTGCAAATTAAAAACATGAAGCAGTTTAGCTTTTACCAAACCACAACTCAAACAAGCATCCAATCACACATTCAAACAAGTATTTCAACCATGAGTGCACATGATGTGTTTGATGCAAGGTTTTTGGAAAAGGAATTTCAAAGGGTTTATAATATTTTAAGTTGATCAAGTTTTAGTTGTGGTTTGGTAAAGCTAAACTGCTTCATGTTTTTAATTTGCAGTAAAGTTTTAAAAGTTCAAATTTTTAGTGATTTTTATTAGGATGCAAAACATAGTGTGTTACAGGCCACGCGGGGCGGCCAGGGCCTGCTGCTGGCCTAGGGCTCCTTTGCGTCTGCCGGATCTATAGGGCGGCGGCGGCCGGTGGCTGCTGCATCCAGCTGCTAGGGCTGGCCATGAAGCGCCCAGCGGCCAGTGCAGCAGACGGCACTGGCACAGCGCCCGAGCGCCGGCGTGCAGACCACCAGTTTGGGATGCCGGAATCCAAGGTGCTATTTTTCTCAGATTTTTTTGTTTTGCCATGTCTTTGTTCTCTCTACGATCTGATTCTTCCTTTTTCTGTGTTGTTTGTATTCAAGATCAAGTAGCAGATGGAGATGAAGATGCTGCTACAGCAAATGGTGTGCAAGCAGAGGGTCTTTCAAATGGTGATTTTTAGATTCATGTATTAATCCTTTTAATCAACTATTTGTGTTGTAGAAAGGTTCCTGATGACTTGTCAATATATGGACTATTGGACTATATTAGAATGCAATAGTGAAGCTAATCATTACTTACATGGCATTGCTGTGAGCTGATCTGTGGTGTCTTCCGTTTATTATCTTTTAGTTTGCTTGTGCCTAGTTTCTGTGTTGCTACAGAAGCATGCTTGGTAATACTACTACAAGAAATATGGTGATACATGATGGTTTAGATATGACGTTATAAGAAATCGTGATAAAAAGTTCTATTCTGTGACATTTTGTATCTAAGCTGATAATAAATAAATAAGAGAGAGAGGGAGAGAGAGGAGGAGGACTAGAAGTCGACAGCCACTTTTCCCCATCCCCCATCCTTCTCCTTCACGCTCGACTCCCCTAGGCTCTCTCTCTCGGGTCGCCCCCCTCACAGCGCCGCCCTCTCTGCTCCTGCCCCACACGCCGCCCCTCCCTGCTCCTCCCCCACACGCCGGCGCTCCGCCTCCAGCTGCCGCCTGTCCCATCCCCGCCAGTCGCCGCCCCTCCCTGCTCCTCCCCCACACGCCGGTGTCTCCACCTCCAGCTGCCGCCAGTGCCGTCCCCGCCAGTCGCCGCCCCTTGGCGCTCCTCACCGTCTCTCCGGCGGTCCCTCTGCGACGACTCTGTATCCCATCGACGGACGCTGCATCGTCGCTCTGCTCAGCCCCAGCCGCCGCACGCTGCCTCCTCTCGGCCACCATCATTCTGGCCTTTGCCGACGACGAACTAGGGTGAGCACACCTTCTTCCATGCTCAGATCTAGATCTGCCTGGAGGTGATAGGGTTGCGGTGGTGGCCGAGAATGAGCATGCAACCAAAGGCGACTAGGGCGTGGTGGCAGTCGAGAACGAGCACGCGGCCGGAGGTGGGTGCAGCGGGCCCAGGGCGGAAAACTGTGAAAGGTGACATCATTGGGTCAAGAATTTTTTAGCATCATTATTTTAGTATCGTTTATTAACATGAAAGTTTGCATTTTCTTAGTATAAATTATCAATACAAGCCATTAGCTCTAGATTAATTGTATTGCTTGGATGAAATGTTGTAGTTGTCCAGTTAATTTGATCTCAAGATATACTAGATGGATGGTGCATTTTGGGTAAACATTAAGACTGCATTTGTGAGGTGCACATATGATAACTGATGCATTGTTCTGTAATGAAGCTCGGTTAGTTTGGATTTTTGATAGTGCAAGATGCAGCTGTAACACCCTAAAAATTGCCTCTTAGAAAATAGAGCTAAAATGATTTAATTTTGAATTTTTGGTGCTCATGAAGACCTAGGAAAATAAAATTTTTCATTAAATTAAAATATATCATAGGGTTAGCAACATGTTTTTGCATGCATGTTGTTGCATTTGTTTCATTGTGCTGTGTGGTTTTGACCAAAGTTCAAAATGGTTTAAACTGCATTTGAAAATGGTTTTGAAAATGTTTTGAAATAAAAGAAAAATAAATAAATAAAAAGAGAAAACTCTCCTTCCTCCCTATCTGGCCCGAAGGCCCACTCCTCTCTCGGCTCACCGGCCTGCCCCGCCCCCGCGCGGCAGCTCCTCTCTCTCTTCTCTCATTCGGTCTGAGGACCTTCCCAGCGCCTCGGCCCAGCAGCCCAACCGGGCGCTCTTCTCCAACGGCCGCAGCGGAAGCGCCGTGGGCCGGTCTAGTTGCGATGCGGACGCGCGCTCTTTCGCTGGCGAGTGGGACCGCAACACAGTGCCGTCTCCCTCCTCTTCTAACTCGAGTCGGACGCGGCCGAGTTTCGCAACCGAGCAATCGAATCCGCGACCAAGCCGATTTTGCGGGATTGCGCGGCTTCGGGTCGCCTTATAAGAACCGCCGCCTTCCCTTCACGCACTATTTTCCCATCTAAAAGCCGCCAACGCCACCATCGAGTAGTGGTCACCGCCGGAAGCCCTAGATTCGACCCGCCGCCGTGGTGACCTCATCCTGCCGCTCCTTCGCCGTCATCGACCCATTACCGAGCTTCGCGTCAAGGTGGTGAAGCGGCCGGGCCGATTCTACATTCCGTTTTGCTTGCGTGTGCTCATCCGTGCTCGCCGGACTTTGCAGAGCTCCCGCTGCCGCCTACCGAGCCGCGCGCCTTCCTGGATTCATCCCCGCCCCCGAAATCGTCCTTGGTGAGTGCGCCATGTCTTCCCCTTGCTCCCCATGCCCTCGGTTGGCTCCGCCGTGGCCTGTAGGCCCCTTCCCCGCGCGCGCCGGCGAGCTTTCAGTCGGCGAAGATGGCGTCCGCCGCGCCGGACACTGTTCCCGGTCGGCGGTTTGCCTCTCTCCCCCTCCCTTATTTAATCGCAGCCGTCCACGGTGGAATCGATGGACCAGATCGCGCCATACCCCTTCGCTATGTAACTTTGCTAAAGAGTCCCTGGTTTTTCCCGAATTTAACCCGCCGTCCTTAAACGCCTTCCGAAAATACGTTTTCTCCCTTGGAAGACGTAATCTGCCCGGGTTAAATGAAAATACGTTTTCTAGTATTTACACAAATGCCACTGATCTTCAAATGCTCATAAAATTTTCGTTTTAACTCCGATTTAATCCGTTCAAGTTGCGTTAGGTTCGTATTCGCGGAGCTCTACGTATTAGTACTACTGTTCAGTATATTTCTAGTATTTAAATTTCGAGTTTATTTTTAGGTAATTATTTATCTATAGGAAATCTTAGAAAATTCATAACTTTCACGTTTTAAATCCGAATTTTGTGATCTTTACGTCTGTGTGATCGTAGTAACGTGTAGAAGAGTTTTATAAACCTTTTATACTGTTTTGCTACTGTTGGTGTACTGTTCTAATTGTATCTCTTTATTTGCTTCGTGTATGATTGCTCGGATGATTGTGTGTTGATGCTTGGTGAACGAGTTTAGACGGTGAGCAGTCTCTTGACGATCAGGAGTATTACTTCGAGCCAGACCAGCAGTATCAACAGGAAAGCTTTGATCAAGGCAAGTATAACATAGGACCATCCTTGTTGTCCTATTCACCATTTAATTATTTAGTCATATGCATGTGTCCTCCTTGACAACCATAGAGATTATAACTTAGTTTTTGATATCTTGTTTCCTTGTCACCTATGGGTTGTGCATTTGGGTAGCTATTGCTAGCGCTTAATTATGAACAATGATCTTGTAATTGGATTAATGAATTATGCGACCAACCGTTAACGATGATTTTACTACTGTTGAAAGGGGACTAGAGCACTGTGTTGTTTGTTTGTTGCTCTAGTTACTCTCCGTAAGGACTTACCTGTAAGTGGTAACCGGGATTGACAGTACAGCTGTGAGGGCTATATGGCTCTGGCTTTAGTTGTTCAAGAGACCTTTTCTAGCTTGTCAGTGGTTACCTTAAATGGCGTAAGAATGGCTTGACACGTTGGGTGTAGGACAGCCTCTAGTCTATGAGTATAGCCGAGAAGGATTGTGCCATTTGAAAAGGGGGGTTCCTACATCTGCCTGCCGAGTGAATCTAATGGCCCTGACTTGTTAGACGAACTTTTGAATGGCTTTATATGGTTTTCGGTGTTTTGGGACTGGCTATCCCGTGCATTTGGAAATCATGACTCACAGTGAAAGTGTACACCCTCTGCGCAGAGTTTAATAAACTGGTATACTAGCCGTGCTCACGGACACGAGCGGCCTTGGGTATTCTTACAGAATAGTTGATCATCATTGTTATATTATGCTTAAATACTGTTATTATTTGCTCATGTTAATGCTAATTCATTTACCTTATTACAAATGATCATTGGTTCATTAATGGGATTTGGATTATTTGATGCTACTCAATTGCTATGTAAATGTTGAATAAAAGCTAAATGCAGTAAAATGGTGTCTAGCCTTTTGTGCCTCATGAACCCCATGTTATATTTGTTGAGTACGACAAGTGCTCACCCTTGCTATTTTCCCCACACCCCAGTAGAAGTTGCTCAGAAGATTGATGTCATTACGGAGGAGTTCCTAAGAGACTATCAGAAGTGCTTGGCATACGGAGCCCCCAGTCAGCCGTCCCTGTGAAGTTGGAGCCTAAAGAGAAGATTAATATTCGTTCCGCTATACTCCGATAGATGTAAGTGTTAATATACTTATGTTTTCGCTATATAAACATTTGTTTCTGATACCCTTCATTCTGTTGTTGTATGTGTGGACTTCCTGGGCACACATATGGCGAACTCGGTTTTGTCTTTAAAACCGGGTGTGACAGCAGCATGTATAACGTCCTTGAATGATACAAGGGCATCTTCAGATTGTCTGTGGCCTACATGTACGAGCAAGTTGTCAATTGCACTGTTCTGTAAACAATTAACGTTATAGTACAAATAAAGTTATCAATTGCACTCACTTGCCGTTATGTTTTATGTTCCAGATCAGAAACTTATAGCAAACAATTAGATTCCTGCGTTCCAAGGGGAAGTAGTAGCAGCAGTATCAAAACATATCAAAGTTAAATAAGTATGACTTAGGACAAAGCTAAAGTAACATAAAACTTGGAATGAATGGAGTAGATAAGAAGCACTTACTTGAAGCAAAATCTTGGGACAAAATTGTCTTGGAATGTCATGATAGTTTCTGCATTGAACTATGTGTACCTACATACAAATAACAGAAGATGGATAAGAAGATTGGATACTACATCTCCAAATAATAAATGGCACGCAACAACACTATTGATTAGATGTGCTTCATGCAGTCAATGGTAAGCAAAGGAAAAGGGTAGAACATATAATGGAGATAATTATCACTGCACATGTGCAAAATTATCTAGAAAATTTTAATATTGCAGGCACACTTTTAACTACCTCCATCATCTAGTAAATTTTAGTATATACCTTTGTTTATTTATCATTCTTCAGTCTTTGGATCTTCTTGTAGCCTTAACCCATTTACTTATCTGTAACATAAAACATAACGGCAAGTGAGTGCAATTGATAACTTTATTTGTACTATAACGTTAATTGTTTACAGAACAGTGCAATTGACAACTTGCTCGTACATGTAGGCCACAGACAATCTGAAGATGCCCTTGTATCATTCAAGGACGTTATACATGCTGCTGTCACACCCGGTTTTAAAGACAAAACCGAGTTCGCCATATGTGTGCCCAGGAAGTCCACACATACAACAACAGAAATGAAGGGTATCAGAAACAAATGTTTATATAGCGAAAACATAAGTATATTAACACTTACATCTATCGGAGTATAGCGGAACGAATATTAATCTTCTCTTTAGGCTCCAACTTCACAGGGACGGCTGACTGGGGGCTCCGTATGCCAAGCACTTCTGATAGTCTCTTAGGAACTCCTCCGTAATGACATCAATCTTCTGAGCAACTTCTACTGGGGTGTGGGGAAAATAGCAAGGGTGAGCACTTGTCGTACTCAACAAATATAACATGGGGTTCATGAGGCACAAAAGGCTAGACACCATTTTACTGCATTTAGCTTTTATTCAACATTTACATAGCAATTGAGTAGCATCAAATAATCCAAATCCCATTAATGAACCAATGATCATTTGTAATAAGGTAAATGAATTAGCATTAACATGAGCAAATAATAACAGTATTTAAGCATAATATAACAATGATGATCAACTATTCTGTAAGAATACCCAAGGCCGCTCGTGTCCGTGAGCACGGCTAGTATACCAGTTTATTAAACTCTGCGCAGAGGTGTACACTTTCACTGTGAGTCATGATTTCCAAATGCACGGGATAGCCAGTCCCAAAACACCGAAAACCATATAAAGCCATTCAAAAGTTCGTCTAACAAGTCAGGGCCATTAGATTCACTCGGCAGGCAGATGTAGGAACCCCCCTTTTCAAATGGCACAATCCTTCTCGGCTATACTCATAGACTAGAGGCTGTCCTAACACCCAACGTGTCAAGCCATTCTTACGCCATTTAAGGTAACCACTGACAAGCTAGAAAAGGTCTCTTGAACAACTAAAGCCAGAGCCATATAGCCCTCACAGCTGTACTGTCAATCCCGGTTACCACTTACAGGTAAGTCCTTACGGAGAGTAACTAGAGCAACAAACAAACAACACAGTGCTCTAGTCCCCTTTCAACAGTAGTAAAATCATCGTTAACGGTTGGTCGCATAATTCATTAATCCAATTACAAGATCATTGTTCATAATTAAGCGCTAGCAATAGCTACCCAAATGCACAACCCATAGGTGACAAGGAAACAAGATATCAAAAACTAAGTTATAATCTCTATGGTTGTCAAGGAGGACACATGCATATGACTAAATAATTAAATGGTGAATAGGACAACAAGGATGGTCCTATGTTATACTTGCCTTGATCAAAGCTTTCCTGTTGATACTGCTGGTCTGGCTCGAAGTAATACTCCTGATCGTCAAGAGACTGCTCACCGTCTAAACTCGTTCACCAAGCATCAACACACAATCATCCGAGCAATCATACACGAAGCAAATAAAGAGATACAATTAGAACAGTACACCAACAGTAGCAAAACAGTATAAAAGGTTTATAAAAACTCTTCTACACGTTACTACGATCACACAGACGTAAAGATCACAAAATTCGGATTTAAAACGTGAAAGTTATGAATTTTCTAAGATTTCCTATAGATAAATAATTACCTAAAAATAAACTCGAAATTTAAATACTAGAAATATACTGAACAGTAGTACTAATACGTAGAGCTCGCGAATACGAACCTAACGCAACTTGAACGGATTAAATCGGAGTTAAAACGAAAATTTTATGAGCATTTGAAGATCAGTGGCATTTGTGTAAATACTAGAAAACGTATTTTCATTTAACCCGGGCAGATTACGTCTTCCAAGGGAGAAAACGTATTTTCGGAAGGCGTTTAAGGACGGCGGGTTAAATTCGGGAAAAACCAGGGACTCTTTAGCAAAGTTACATAGCGAAGGGGTATGGCGCGATCTGGTCCATCGATTCCACCGTGGACGGCTGCGATTAAATAAGGGAGGGGAGAGAGGCAAACCGCCGACCGGGAACAGTGTCCGGCGCGGCGGACGCCATCTTCGCCGACTGAAAGCTCGCCGGCGCGCGCGGGGAAGGGCCTACAGGCCACGGCGGAGCCAACCGAGGGCATGGGGAGCAAGGGGAAGACATGGCGCACTCACCAAGGACGATTTCGGGGGCGGGGATGAATCCAGGAAGGCGCGCGGCTCGGTAGGCGGCAGCGGGAGCTCTGCAAAGTCCGGCGAGCACGGATGAGCACACGCAAGCAAAAACGGAATGTAGAATCGGCCCGGCCGCTTCACCACCTTGACGCGAAGCTCGGTAATGGGTCGATGACGGCGAAGGAGCGGCAGGATGAGGTCACCACGGCGGCGGGTCGAATCTAGGGCTTCCGGCGGTGACCACTACTCGATGGTGGCGTTGGCGGCTTTTAGATGGGAAAATAGTGCGTGAAGGGAAGGCGGCGGTTCTTATAAGGCGACCCGAAGCCGCGCAATCCCGCAAAATCGGCTTGGTCGCGGATTCGATTGCTCGGTTGCGAAACTCGGCCGCGTCCGACTCGAGTTAGAAGAGGAGGGAGACGGCACTGTGTTGCGGTCCCACTCGCCAGCGAAAGAGCGCGCGTCCGCATCGCAACTAGACCGGCCCACGGCGCTTCCGCTGCGGCCGTTGGAGAAGAGCGCCCGGTTGGGCTGGCTGGGCCGAGGCGCTGGGAAGGTCCTCAGACCGAATGAGAGAAGAGAGAGAGGGAGCTGCCGCGCGGGGGCGGGGCAGGCCGGTGAGCCGAGAGAGGAGTGGGCCTTCGGGCCAGATAGGGAGGAAGGAGAGTTTATCTTTTTATTTATTTATTTTTCTTTTATTTCAAAACATTTTCAAAACCATTTTCAAATGCAGTTTAAACCATTTTGAACTTTGGTCAAAACCACACAGCACAATGAAACAAATGCAACAACATGCATGCAAAAACATGTTGCTAACCCTATGATATATTTTAATTTAATGAAAAATTTTATTTTCCTAGGTCT
>JAHUYU010000217.1:0-26087 GCA_030439765.1 Tripidium arundinaceum
AGGTGGTGACAGCCCTGTCCATTCCTAGTACTCCCCCACGTTCAGGTACGGTGTAGGAGTCTAAAGCGATGCGGGAGCTGGCAGACCAGACCTTAGCATTCTCCTGATCCATCTCATACATAGCTCTAACTCTAATTCATAGATGTGTATGCTCATCTACTGTTCATGACATAATAGATCATGCCTGTTCTTGTAGGATTATTCTTTTATTCTTATTTCTTTCTGCACATGGTTAGTATGTATATACCTTTCTATGAAATGACAGGGTGGAGGTGTTGATTGTTCATGAATGATTGGGCACCCTGGGTTCGTCAATGTCTTTTCCTTTTTTATTATTTCTTGTGAAAATTTGCCGGAAGGTCGAAATGGCATCTGTTGTCCTGTCTATTCCACAATTCAAAGAACAGGGGTAATCCCACAAAAGCTAGTGATAAACTAAATTAGCAGATATCAAGGTAATTATCAAAATCTTTACGCCAATTGTTTCCTCGGCAACGGCGTCAAAAAGCTTGATGACACTTTTTAACGTTCACAGATAAATCCGCAAGCGCACAGAGTATCATTGTAGCTTTTACCCAGGAGTATTCCAGGGATCGTATTTATCCACAGGAAACAATGGTTAAAGGAGTTGATAATTAACCATCATGTATCTACTAACGTAGTATACCAACTAAAATAATGTTGGGGGTAAACGGTATATGATAGGAATTAAGAATATTGATACACACACCACCACGAGCTCAAGGGAGGAGAAAGAAATAAGAATAAAAGAATAATCCTACAAGAACAGGCATGATCTATTATGTCATGAACAGTAGATGAGCATACACATCTATGAATTAGAGTTAGAGCTATGTATGAGATGGATCAGGAGAATGCCTAAGGTCTGGTCTGCCAGCTCCCCGCATCGCTTTAGACTCCTACACCGTACCTGAACGTGGGGGAGTACTAGGAATGGACAGGGCTGTCACCACCTGCCGCCTACCCCACTACCGTGGAGTACGAAGTGCAATCACCCGCTCCCCTATACCCGAGCACCACGCTTGCATATAAAGAAACTACACATATCCCCTGTGGTCCCCGACCCTACGGATCGACAGGTAAAGAACATGGGCATACCCGAAGGCATGATGAACCACCACCTCAACTTAGATCTACTTCTACTTCATAAACGATATACAAATGATTTAGCATAAAGTTCTAATATCAAGATCATAGCATGAAAACTATATTCTAGTTCATATGCTAAGAACATAACAAGAGAAACTATACTCTAGTTCATAATCATAATTATAAATGAAATAGAACAAAACTCTGGAGAAAACATAAATATTATTCATACCAATGTCTTCTCTAAGGAGTCAAGCCCTCCAAGGTAGCTTCGCCTAGCTCTACCACATAATGATAAACTAAAATAGAGAGCTCTAAGATATACAAGTGTTGCTTGGCGGTGTATGATATCTTCATTAGAGGAGAGCGGGACTGCTTTTATAGTGCCTAAAGGACGGTTCGTGGACGTATAATCTTGGTAACCCATGGCACCGTCTTTAGCACCGCCAGAGGAACCGCCATGCGAAGGATGGGCCCGAGACACGTCACCAAGGGGCGGCCGCACCAGGGGGTCGGCCGCACCCTGGCTGCCGCCTCTCGCCACCGACTTTGTTTGACGGGCTCCCTGCTGGGTCTGGATCACTTCTATGTTGGGTATTGGCCCTAGTTCGCGTCGTGGATTTGGCCTTCTTCACATTCTTCAACTTGGGCTGCGCGAATACGCTTTGTTGATTGCGCATTTTCCCGAGTTTTACAATAATTCCACACTTAAGTCCTGCAAAACAGTAATCATGCAATACATGTGGAACTAGGTGAATATTAAAGACATATGCATGTAAAATATGTGTTTTTCTCCATTTTTAATACAAGTTGGCGGTATAAAATAGGTCATTAATAACCACCAACAGGTAGCAAATGATGCATACATAAATGTGTGGCCTATATATATATATATATATGTTCCATTATAATAATAATTAAGTTACAAAACTGCTCGTTAATTAAATAAGTCACTACATTATTACATATATCTGGCATACATATCATTTTGGTGCGGGCGCTCCCACGGTCTTCTTCTCATCGTCGTTGCGGACCCAGGGCATCATCTTGGTCTTGTTGAAGCGGGTCTCGACAACCTTGATCTTCCATGGATGATCGGTAAAGAGCCCGAGCTCTGCGTAATTGTTGTATTCTTCGGGACTCTGGACTCCATCAGCTCTCATGGTCCTCTGCTTTCCCGACACAACCACATGCCTCTTGCTGTCCTTGAGCATCCCAAAGTAGGCTACTTGCGCGACGCGGCTTGCTAGCACCCACTGATCATCATTGTAGCCGACACTTTGGAGCTCCACATTGGTTAGCCCATACTCGTCCACGACAATCCCCTTTGGACTGACCCACTGGCACCGGAAGACGGGTATCTGTAGGTCACCGTCGTAGTCAAGTTCCCATATCTCTTCAATCTGCCCAAAGTATGTCCTGGTCTCTCCCGTCAACTCGTCGATGCCCTCATATCGAACACCGCTATTCTGTGCCGCGCTCTTCTTGTCCTTCTCTTTTGTGTGGAACCTATATACATTGATGTCATACCCTTGCCACGAGGTGATTTGGGTGGACGAGCCGGACGCAAGCCTCGCCTCATCGGATTCTCCATGGGGTATGTCCTGCTCTTTGATCCACGCCGTGAAACAGATTTTGTGTTGTTTCTTGACCCATTCCTCCGTGCGATCTCCATCATGAGCGGTGCGGATCTCCTCCAGATGCTTGTCAACATAGCGTTCCATGACCACTAACTGATGGAGGACGCTATGATAAACTTGTTGCACCGTTTATGCACTGTACATTGGTGCGTACTTTTCTCCCCGTGCAACCCATTCCCAAGGTTCTCCCTTCGTGCTGAGGGATGGGTAGGCCAATCGTCCTTCCATCCTGGATGTATTTCGTGCTGCAGTTAACGGCTTCCTCGGTTGTATATGCCTCGATCATAGAGCCCTCTAGGAAAGCACGATTAAGGGCGTATCTGTTGAGGGTCGACATGAACCGCTCATACGTCCACATCTGGTGTAGGTAGACGGGGCCTAGTTCCCAAATCTGATCAACTATGTGCATCATCAGGTGTGGCATAATATCGAAGAAAGATGGTGGAAAGCACATCTCGAGCTGGCAAAGAGTCTCCGCGACGAACTGTTTCAGGTCAGGCAGCTCAGCTTCATCGATGACCTTCTATGTGATGCGGTTAAAGAAGTAGGACATGCGTGTGATGACTATCTTCACGTACTCTGGACCGATAGCCTTGATCACAATTGGAAGGAACATCGTCAGCATGACGTGGCAGTCATGTGAGTTGTAGTTGGTGAGTGTGAGGTCTTTCATCGAGATCAGGCTCTTGATGTTGAAAAAGAAACCAGTTGGCACCTTGACTCCTCTAAGCCACTGGCACACAGCCCTCTTCTCATTTTTCGTCAGGTTTTAGCTCGCGCCCGGAAGGTCGACTTTCCCGTTCTGCGGCGGTGTCGGCTGAATTTCGAGACTGATCCCCTGGTTGACAAGATCCATCTGTGACTTCAGACCATCCTTCGTCTTAGTCTTGATGTCTAGCAAGACGGCAATTGTGCTTTCTAAGACGTTCTTCTTCAGATGCATGCAGTTGATGGCATGGGGCGTATCTAGCTCCTTGAAGTACGACAAGTGCTTGAAGAAACTCGATTGCTTCTTCAAAGGAATGGCAGCGACAGGTGGTTCCTCCATCTTATACCGCTTTCTCTTCCTTGTCGTGGTCCCATCTTTCTCTTTCTTCTTCTTTCCGAACTCGACATCTATGCCCTTCACCATATCAAACACCTTTTGCCCGTACCTCGACTTTTCTGGCTCGTCAATTTGCGGCTCGTCCTTGTTGTCGAAGTACTTATTCATCGTAGCTGTTCAGTACCTGTGCTTTCTGACGAGGAATCGCCTATGTCTCATGTACACCATCTTCTTGGATGCATTAAGGTAAGTGTAGTAGGTACCATCAATGCAAACTACGCAACCGGTCTTCCCTTTAATCTGCCCTGACAGTGAAAAAAAGACCAGGGTAATCGGTGATAGCGACAAAGATGATGGCTTTTAGAGTGAACTCCTTCTTTTCGGATGCATCGATCATCTTGACCCCTTCTTCCCATAGCATCTTCATGTCCTCCATGAACGGCTCCAGGAACATATCTATATCATTGCTGGGCTGTTTCGGTCCAGAAATAAGCATGGTCAGCAAAAGATACATACGCTTCTGACACAGCCAGGGAGGTAGGTTGTAGATGGTGAGAATGACCCGCCAAGTGCTATGCGAGCTGCTGAGGTCACCGAACGGATTCATCCCGTCGGTACTCAGCGCGAACCTAGCATTCCTCGCCTCATTGCCAAACTCCGGGAATGTGGCATTGAAATGTTTCCACTGCTGGCCATCGGTAGGGTGTCGCAGCTTGCCATCGTCCTTCGTGCGACCATCAGATGCATGCCAGGACATCAGCTTGGCATCCTCGGGGTTCCCGAATATAGCACGCAGGCGATCGATCACGGGCAGGTACCACATCGACAGGGCAGGACTTTTTCTCTGCGTGTAACCATCTTCTTCCTCGTCCTCATGAGACGGGATGTGGTTCACACTACTCTTCTTGGCCGTCTTCTTCTTCGGCCCACTTGAGGCTCCCTCGTCATTCGCATCAACGCGACAACCGGCATTTCTCTTGTATTGACTCGCGCCATAGTGCAGACAGCTCTCCAAGTTCTCATACTGACCCCGATATAGGATACAGTGGTTAAGGCAGGCGTGGAACTTTTTAAGCTTCAGCGCCACTGGCCGGATTAGATTCTTCGCCCAATAGGTATTGGATGGCACCTTGTTATCCTTTGGGTATGTGGAAGCAAGGATACGTAACAGCTCGTTGAAACTAGTGTCAGACCAGCCATGGCGAGCCTTCAGCATCAGCATCTGGAGGTTAAAACGTAGCGCCGTCCACTTCTTCAGACAATCCTTATAGAGGGGATTAATTGCCGCCTGCTTCATCTCTTTGAAATTCTCTAACCACCTCGGGCTCCGAAACAGAATGTCATCATTGTCGAGGCAGTTAGCTATTTCCTCAAAAAGTTCCGCATCCTCGGCCTCCATCATAGCAGCCTGCTCACCATCCCCAACGCCGCCCCCACCGCCGTCGTCGACCATGTCTTGGAATAAATCATCCATCATGATGCAATCGCAATCAGCATTGTCGCCAGCAGCAGTGCCGTGCCCGCGGGCGGCGGCTGCTGCTACTGCTGAGGGTTGTTGTCCTCCATCATGTTCTGCAATCACCGCCGCCGTCGACGTCGACGAGTTTCCTCCTGATGCACCGGCACTTGCATGTAGATCCAAGGGCAAAACTTCTCCCTGTAGAATTGTTCAATTTTTAGAGTTTTGGAACTCAAAACCCGCAAAAATTGGAGAAGAAACCGTGAGGAAGAAGGGTGAGGGCGGTGGCTCGGTGCATTTATAGACCAGGGTTAACCGATGCGAGCAACTTAAGCACAACCGCCTCGGTTAATCGTACATTAACTGAGGCGGTCGCCTTAGCCAAACCGCCTCGGTTAATAAATTAATCGAGACGAGCATCCTTATGCGTCTGTCTTGGTTAATATAGATTAACCGAGACGGTTGCATTAGGACAACGGCCTTGGTTACTCTGCATTAACCGAGGCGGACGGTTAAGGGTGTCCGCCTCCGTTAAGTTTTAACCGTGACGGGCGCTGGACCGACTGCCCGGCCACCGAATAACGGAGACGGACAACCAGCCCACCCGCATTCAAGTCCCGATGGCCAGCAGTGGAAACATTTCAATGCCACATTCCCGGAGTTTGGCAATGAGGCGAGGAATGCTAGGTTCGCGCTGAGTACCGACGGGATGAATCCGTTCGGTGACCTCAGCAGCTCGCATAGCACTTGGCGGGTCATTCTCACCATCTACAACCTACCTCCCTGGCTGTGTCAGAAGCGTATGTATCTTTTGCTGACCATGCTTATTTCTGGACCGAAACAGCCCAGCAATGATATAGATATGTTCCTGGAGCCGTTCATGGAGGACATGAAGATGCTATGGGAAGAAGGGGTCAAGATGATCGATGCATCCGAAAAGAAGGAGTTCACTCTAAAAGCCATCATCTTTGTCGCTATCACCGATTACCCTGGTCTTTTTTTCACTGTCAGGGCAGATTAAAGGGAAGACCGGTTGCGTAGTTTGCATTGATGGTACCTACTACACTTACCTTAATGCATCCAAGAAGATGGTGTACATGAGACATAGGCGATTCCTCGTCAGAAAGCACAGGTACTGAACAGCTACGATGAATAAGTACTTCGACAACAAGGACGAGCCGCAAATTGACGAGCCAGAAAAGTCGAGGTACGGGCAAAAGGTGTTTGATATGGTGAAGGGCATAGATGTCGAGTTCGGAAAGAAGAAGAAAGAGAAAGATGGGACCACGACAAGGAAGAGAAAGCGGTATAAGATGGAGGAACCACCTGTCGCTGCCATTCCTTTGAAGAAGCAATCGAGTTTCTTCAAGCACTTGTCGTACTTCAAGGAGCTAGATACGCCCCATGCCATCAACTGCATGCATCTGAAGAAGAACGTCTTAGAAAGCACAATTGCCGTCTTGCTAGACATCAAGACTAAGACGAAGGATGGTCTGAAGTCACAGATGGATCTTGTCAACCAGGGGATCAGTCTCGAAATTCAGCCGACACCGCCGCAGAACGGGAAAGTCGACCTTCCGGGCGCGAGCTAAAACCTGACGAAAAATGAGAAGAGGGCTGTGTGCCAGTGGCTTAGAGGAGTCAAGGTGCCAACTGGTTTCTTTTTCAACATCAAGAGCCTGATCTCGATGAAAGACCTCACACTCACCAACTACAACTCACATGACTGCCACGTCATGCTGACGATGTTCCTTCCAATTGTGATCAAGGCTATCGGTCCAGAGTACGTGAAGATAGTCATCACACGCATGTCCTACTTCTTTAACCGCATCACATAGAAGGTCATCGATGAAGCTGAGCTGCCTGACCTGAAACAGTTCGTCGCGGAGACTCTTTGCCAGCTCGAGATGTGCTTTCCCACCATCTTTCTTCGATATTATGCCACACCTGATGATGCACATAGTTGATCAGATTTGGGAACTAGGCCCCGTCTACCTACACCAGATGTGGACGTATGAGCGGTTCATGTCGACCCTCAACAGATACGCCCTTAATCGTGCTTTCCTAGAGGGCTCTATGATCGAGGCATATACAACCGAGGAAGCCGTTAACTGCAGCACGAAATACATCCAGGATGGAAGGACGATTGGCCTACCCATCCCTCAGCACGAAGGGAGAACCTTGGGAATGGGTTGCACGGGGAGAAAAGTACGCACCAATGTACAGTGCATAAACGGTGCAACAAGTTTATCATAGCGTCCTCCATCAGTTAGTGGTCATGGAACGCTATGTTGACAAGCATCTGGAGGAGATCCGCACCGCTCATGATGGAGATCGCACGGAGGAATGGGTCAAGAAACAACACAAAATCTGTTTCACGGCGTGGATCAAAGAGCAGGACATACCCCATGGAGAATCCGATGAGGCGAGGCTTGCGTCCGGCTCGTCCACCCAAATCACCTCGTGGCAAGGGTATGACATCAATGTATATAGGTTCCACACAAAAGAGAAGGACAAGAAGAGCGCGGCACAGAATAGCGGTGTTCGATATGAGGGCATCGACGAGTTGACGGGAGAGACCAGGACATACTTTGGGCAGATTGAAGAGATATGGGAACTTGACTACGACGGTGACCTACAGATACCCGTCTTCCGGTGCCAGTGGGTCAGTCCAAAGGGGATTGTCGTGGACGAGTATGGGCTAACCAATGTGGAGCTCCAAAGTGTCGGCTACAATGATGATCAGTGGGTGCTAGCAAGCCGCGTCGCGCAAGTAGCCTACTTTGGGATGCTCAAGGACAGCAAGAGGCATGTGGTTGTGTCGGGAAAGCAGAGGACCATGAGAGCTGATGGAGTCCAGAGTCCCGAAGAATACAACAATTACGCAGAGCTCGGGCTCTTTACCGATCATCCATGGAAGATCAAGGTTGTCGAGACCCGCTTCAACAAGACCAAGATGATGCCCTGGGTCCGCAACGACGATGAGAAGAAGACCGTGGGAGCGCCCGCACCAAAATGATATGTATGCCAGATATATGTAATAATGTAGTGACTTATTTAATTAACGAGCAGTTTTGTAACTTAATTATTATTATAATGGAACATATATATATATATATATAGGCCACACATTTATGTATGCATCATTTGCTACCTGTTGGTGGTTATTAATGACCTATTTTATACCGCCAACTTGTATTAAAAATGGAGAAAAACACATATTTTACATGCATATGTCTTTAATATTCACCTAGTTCCACATGTATTGCATGATTACTGTTTTGCAGGACTTAAGTGTGGAATTATTGTAAAACTCGGGAAAATGCGCAATCAACAAAGCGTATTCGCGCAGCCCAAGTTGAAGAATGTGAAGAAGGCCAAATCCACGACGCGAACTAGGGCCAATACCCAACATAGAAGTGATCCAGACCCAGCAGGGAGCCCGTCAAACAAAGTCGGTGGCGAGAGGCGGCAGCCAGGGTGCGGCCGACCCCCTGGTGCGGCCGCCCCTTGGTGACGTGTCTCGGGCCCATCCTTCGCATGGCGGTTCCTCTGGCGGTGCTAAAGACGGTGCCATGGGTTACCAAGATTATACGTCCACGAACCGTCCTTTAGGCACTATAAAAGCAGTCCCGCTCTCCTCTAATGAAGATATCATACACCGCCAAGCAACACTTGTATATCTTAGAGCTCTCTATTTTAGTTTATCATTATGTGGTAGAGCTAGGCGAAGCTACCTTGGAGGGCTTGACTCCTTAGAGAAGACATTGGTATGAATAATATTTATGTTTTCTCCAGAGTTTTGTTCTATTTCATTTATAATTATGATTATGAACTAGAGTATAGTTTCTCTTGTTATGTTCTTAGCATATGAACTAGAATATAGTTTTCATGCTATGATCTTGATATTAGAACTTTATGCTAAATCATTTGTATATCGTTTATGAAGTAGAAGTAGATCTAAGTTGAGGTGGTGGTTCATCATGCCTTCGGGTATGCCCATGTTCTTTACCTGTCGATCCGTAGGGTCGGGGACCACAGGGGATATGTGTAGTTTCTTTATATGCAAGCGTGGTGCTCGGGTATAGGGGAGCGGGTGATTGCACTTCGTACTCCACGGTAGTGGGGTAGGCGGCAGGTGGTGACAGCCCTGTCCATTCCTAGTACTCCCCCACGTTCAGGTACGGTGTAGGAGTCTAAAGCGATGCGGGGAGCTGGCAGACCAGACCTTAGGCATTCTCCTGATCCATCTCATACATAGCTCTAACTCTAATTCATAGATGTGTATGCTCATCTACTGTTCATGACATAATAGATCATGCCTGTTCTTGTAGGATTATTCTTTTATTCTTATTTCTTTCTCCTCCCTTGAGCTCGTGGTGGTGTGTGTATCAATATTCTTAATTCCTATCATATACCGTTTACCCCCAACATTATTTTAGTTGGTATACTACGTTAGTAGATACATGATGGTTAATTATCAACTCCTTTAACCATTGTTTCCCTGTGGATAAATACGATCCCTGGAATACTCCTGGGTAAAAGCTACAATGATACTCTGTGCGCTTGCGGATTTATCTGTGAACGTTAAAAAGTGTCATCAAGCTTTTTGACGCCGTTGCCGAGGAAACAATTGGCGTAAAGATTTTGATAATTACCTTGATATCTGCTAATTTAGTTTATCACTAGCTTTTGTGGGATTACCCCTGTTCTTTGAATTGTGGAATAGACAGGACAACAGATGCCATTTCGACCTTCCGGCAAATTTTCACAAGAAATAATAAAAAAGGAAAAGACATTGACGAACCCAGGGTGCCCAATCATTCATGAACAATCAACACCTCCACCCTGTCATTTCATAGAAAGGTATATACATACTAACCATGTGCAGAAAGAGAGAAGGTCGCCATCAAGAGAAAACAAGACCATCATATGTGACGGAACAACTACATTGCATGACTCACAATTCAATCACAAATTGTGGGTGATGAATCGATCAAGGTATGAGAGAACCAACCCAAAAATATTTTATCTTTCCCAATTATATTTTCACCACTGCATATTTGCTTGATTCATCAAAATATCTAGTGCTTTCTTTGGGTGGCTCCTAGACTCTGAGCTGTATTCGGGCACCATGCCTAGTCTAGGTAGATGGCAATTTCTTTGTTATCTATCTATTCTATGCTCTTAGTCTAGCTTCGTAGTAGACGTATGTTAAACGGGGCCATCGGATTCATATGTTGGCTTTGCCAGTTGGTATGATATCGGCAGATGGTCCGCGCTACGAGAAAAAGCTAAAGCCTAGATTTTCATGCATGTCACTCGTTTAATTAGATTTCCCTTTTCAAAACCACTGCATGTTTAAATTCCTTGTATGAATCCATGTCGCTTGCATTTAAAAAAATAAACTATTCCTCACCATGATCATGCTCTTTCATCTCTAGTTGGTTAAAATCTCTTAAATACTTTAATGTTACCTTTCTCTACTATAGTATGTTTAGGTTTGGAGTATTTTCATACACCATTTAAATTAAGCATGGTGCTTGGTTTAGATGATTTGATCTTATGTCCAAAGGTTTTTTAAATTAAGCGTGGTGCTTAGTTTAAAATGCTTTCCTAAATCAAATTAGACGTGGTGGCTAGTCTAATTTTTGAACCAAAACAATACTGCAGTAGATATTGGCTATTTTGTTGGACTAATCCCTGCAGAGAACTCTCAAATTTAATATGGGAAGTCCTGAGATGAATTCACATGGGAGATGAATCAAGGCATGCGATGAAATTCAACAACTTTACAAAGGGAAGAATTGTAAGTATCAAAGTTTATTTATCCTTTGTTGCAAGTTACCTTTGCCTTGAACCATGTTAGAATGCAGCCAAAACATAAAACCCATAAAAACATGACAAAACAAAATTTATGCTAAAAGTAATCCAAAAAGAACCATCTTTCCATTACCATAGGAAAAAAATCGCATAAGTTGTGGATGACAACCCGCATTTCAAAATTTGGTGAAATCCTTCGGGTATGTGTCCACTAACATTTTGCAGGAGATGAAGCTTTCACAGAAGTACCGATAAGGTTTCTCTTTTGACCATCAAGATGGCTGGCGTTACAATCAAAGATCAACTTTTCGCCCACCGTTTGTAGGCAAAGACAATCAAGGAGGAACTATGATTCTGCATCTCCCAAAAAGTAAGAAGTGCAATCATCTTTATCCATCTCCAGGAAGAGATGATGCAAATTTGTTTTAAAATGCAACGGAAGATACGTCTTACCCACCGGATTTAAAATGGTGAGTCCTTGCTGAAGGTAAATTGGTATTTATCTCATATTTGATTCTTATACGACATTTTATTTTAAAACGGAAGATACGTCTTACCCACCGGACTAAAAATGGTGAGTCCTTGCCGAAGGTAAATCGGTATTTATCTCATATTTGATTCTTATACAACATTTTATTTTAAGAACTACATGTTTAAATTTCAACCAATATACTATTTGCATAGAAAATATACAAAAAAAGTTTGAATCTAAATTCAATTTTCAATTTTGCAAATGCATCAATGTTTTGAAAAAAAATCCTTTTACTTCCAAAAAAAATACATATATATATAAATATTTATATGCAAAAAATATATATAATAATAATAAAAATAATAATAATAAAATAAAATAGAATAAAGAATAAAAAAGGAGAAAAGCTTGGTGTTAGACAAGTTCCCTTCGGGTATTCCTTGTCACTAACAATTACAGGAACGAAGGATGAACAATGTCTACAAACATGGGTGCTGCAATACATGCTAAGGAGATGCTTCAACATTCATACTACATAAAAGTCCAAGTGTGGGGGACTTGACCCTACTCCACCAAATTCTTGAAGTCTTCTCGCGCTGGAATACTGTGCCACACCTCCAACAAAAGAAGTACGAAAATCAAAGGCAGAAATACCAATATTAAAAGCAAAGATGGAATGGAAGGTGAAGGTACCGGCGTCTGCAACTCCTGAGGCTGAAGCTTAGGCATCCGATCCTTGAGCCAAGATCTAGCTTGGGGGAGGACCCCCACTTGAGGTAACATGTATCTTAATTTCCGCATTTATTTTCTAGTAATTTATTTTTTGAATTTATAATTCTAAAAAAACTAAAAAAAATCCAAAAATATTTGCTTAATTTTACATGTGTGATGTAAATATGTTGATCTCCATGTTGAAATGATGAATAGTTGCTTTGTCTTATATTTTATTAGTCCTAGTTTATAACTTTGAGTTCCCCAATATTTGAGTTTATTAGCTAAATTGCTCATTTATAAAATTTGAACTTAGTAGGATGCATAAAGCCTAACTCTAGTCTAAAGTGTTATGAGATAAGATTTAGTGAAGTATGAATTTACTATGAATTTGTTCTAAGAGAGACTAGATATCCAGAGATTTTATCTTTAAAATTCAAAATTTTAAGTTCCTCAATGATATTATTTCTTACCAGAGCCATATGATGTTTTTAGTATAAGAAACCATACTTATATGCTACTTGTATTTTCATTGAGCTTTGTCAAATTGTTATAACCATTGTTGAGATTATTTTCATGCACCTAAGATAAAGATTCACGTACACCCACAAATAAAGTGCTGACTCTTACACTAAGAGTTACGCAATTCATTTTGTTCGTCTACTAAAAATGCTCCTTTTCTTTTGAAAGTGCTTCTGAGAGTATGGGCTATCTTATTCTCACTGGCGGGTATCGAGGTACCCATTGCTTTCTCTCGGGGCGGGCATCGAAGTGCCTATTGTTTTCTCTCTCTTTTTTGCATCATGCTCTTTGGCATGCTTTCTTTTTTATCATGCACTTTGGCACGTTTTTTTAGAACAGCCCATACTCTTTTGGCACATGAATATTTTTGGAGAGAGCATCATAATAATTGGAGCATTTTTAGTAGACGAACAAAATGAATTGCGTAACTCTTAGTGTAAGAGTCAGCACTTTATTTGTGGGTGTACGTGAATCTTTATCTTAGGTGCATGAAAATAATCTCAACAATGGTTATAACAATTTGACAAAGCTCAATGAAAATACAAGTAGCATATAAGTATGGTTTCTTATACTAAAAACATCATATGGCTCTGGTAAGAAATAATATCATTGAGGAACTTAAAATTTTGAATTTTAAAGATAAAATCTCTGGATATCTAGTCTCTCTTAGAACAAATTCATAGTAAATTCATACTTCACTAAATCTTATCTCATAACACTTTAGACTAGAGTTAGGCTTTATGCATCCTACTAAGTTCAAATTTTATAAATGAGCAATTTAGCTAATAAACTCAAATATTGGGGAACTCAAAGTTATAAACTAGGACTAATAAAATATAAGACAAAGCAACTATTCATCATTTCAACATGGAGATCAACATATTTACATCACACATGTAAAATTAAGCAAATATTTTTGGATTTTTTTTAGTTTTTTAGAATTATAAATTCAAAAAATAAATTACTAGAAAATAAATGCGGAAATTAAGATACATGTTACCTCAAGTGGGGGTCCTCCCCCAAGCTAGATCTTGGCTCAAGGATCGGATGCCTAAGCTTCAGCCTCAGGAGTTGCAGACGCCGGTACCTTCACCTTCCATTCCATCTTTGCTTTTAATATTGGTATTTCTGCCTTTGATTTTCGTACTTCTTTTGTTGGAGGTGTGGCACAGTATTCCAGCGCGAGAAGACTTCAAGAATTTGGTGGAGTAGGGTCAAGTCCCCCACACTTGGACTTTTATGTAGTATGAATGTTGAAGCATCTCCTTAGCATGTATTGCAGCACCCATGTTTGTAGACATTGTTCATCCTTCGTTCCTGTAATTGTTAGTGACAAGGAATACCCGAAGGGAACTTGTCTAACACCAAGCTTTTCTCCTTTTTTATTCTTTATTCTATTTTATTTTATTATTATTATTTTTATTATTATTATATATATTTTTTGCATATAAATATTTATATATATATGTATTTTTTTTGGAAGTAAAAGGATTTTTTTTCAAAACATTGATGCATTTGCAAAATTGAAAATTGAATTTAGATTCAAACTTTTTTTGTATATTTTCTATGCAAATAGTATATTGGTTGAAATTTAAACATGTAGTTCTTAAAATAAAATGTTGTATAAGAATCAAATATGAGATAAATACCGATTTACCTTCGGCAAGGACTCACCATTTTTAGTCCGGTGGGTAAGACGTATCTTCCGTTTTAAAATAAAATGTCGTATAAGAATCAAATATGAGATAAATACCAATTTACCTTCAGCAAGGACTCACCATTTTAAATCCGGTGGGTAAGACGTATCTTCCGTTGCATTTTAAAACAAATTTGCATCATCTCTTCCTGGAGATGGATAAAGATGATTGCACTTCTTACTTTTTGGGAGATGCAGAATCATAGTTCCTCCTTGATTGTCTTTGCCTACAAACGGTGGGCGAAAAGTTGATCTTTGATTGTAACGCCAGCCATCTTGATGGTCAAAAGAGAAACCTTATCGGTACTTCTGTGAAAGCTTCATCTCCTGCAAAATGTTAGTGGACACATACCCGAAGGATTTCACCAAATTTTGAAATGCGGGTTGTCATCCACAACTTATGCGATTTTTTTCCTATGGTAATGGAAAGATGGTTCTTTTTGGATTACTTTTAGCATAAATTTTGTTTTGTCATGTTTTTATGGGTTTTATGTTTTGGCTGCATTCTAACATGGTTCAAGGCAAAGGTAACTTGCAACAAAGGATAAATAAACTTTGATACTTACAATTCTTCCCTTTGTAAAGTTGTTGAATTTCATCGCATGCCTTGATTCATCTCCCATGTGAATTCATCTCAGGACTTCCCATATTAAATTTGAGAGTTCTCTGCAGGGATTAGTCCAACAAAATAGCCAATATCTACTGCAGTATTGTTTTGGTTCAAAAATTAGACTAGCCACCACGTCTAATTTGATTTAGGAAAGCATTTTAAACTAAGCACCACGCTTAATTTAAAAAACCTTTGGACATAAGATCAAATCATCTAAACCAAGCACCATGCTTAATTTAAATGGTGTATGAAAATACTCCAAACCTAAACATACTATAGTAGAGAAAGGTAACATTAAAGTATTTAAGAGATTTTAACCAACTAGAGATGAAAGAGCATGATCATGGTGAGGAATAGTTTATTTTTTTTAAATGCAAGCGACATGGATTCATACAAGGAATTTAAACATGCAGTGGTTTTGAAAAGGGAAATCTAATTAAACGAGTGACATGCATGAAAATCTAGGCTTTAGCTTTTTCTCGTAGCGCGGACCATCTGCCGATATCATACCAACTGGCAAAGCCAACATATGAATCCGATGGCCCCGTTTAACATACGTCTACTACGAAGCTAGACTAAGAGCATAGAATAGATAGATAACAAAGAAATTGCCATCTACCTAGACTAGGCATGGTGCCCGAATACAGCTCAGAGTCTAGGAGCCACCCAAAGAAAGCACTAGATATTTTGATGAATCAAGCAAATATGCAGTGGTGAAAATATAATTGGGAAAGATAAAATATTTTTGGGTTGGTTCTCTCATACCTTGATCGATTCATCACCCACAATTTGTGATTGAATTGTGAGTCATGCAATGTAGTTGTTCCGTCACATATGATGGTCTTGTTTTCTCTTGATGGCGACCTTCTCTCTTTCTGCACATGGTTAGTATGTATATACCTTTCTATGAAATGACAGGGTGGAGGTGTTGATTGTTCATGAATGATTGGGCACCCTGGGTTCGTCAATGTCTTTTCCTTTTTTATTATTTCTTGTGAAAATTTGCCGGAAGGTCGAAATGGCATCTGTTGTCCTGTCTATTCCACAATTCAAAGAACAGGGGTAATCCCACAAAAGCTAGTGATAAACTAAATTAGCAGATATCAAGGTAATTATCAAAATCTTTACGCCAATTGTTTCCTCGGCAACGGCGTCAAAAAGCTTGATGACACTTTTTAACGTTCACAGATAAATCCGCAAGCGCACAGAGTATCATTGTAGCTTTTACCCAGGAGTATTCCAGGGATCGTATTTATCCACAGGGAAACAATGGTTAAAGGAGTTGATAATTAACCATCATGTATCTACTAACGTAGTATACCAACTAAAATAATGTTGGGGGTAAACGGTATATGATAGGAATTAAGAATATTGATACACACACCACCACGAGCTCAAGGGAGGAGAAAGAAATAAGAATAAAAGAATAATCCTACAAGAACAGGCATGATCTATTATGTCATGAACAGTAGATGAGCATACACATCTATGAATTAGAGTTAGAGCTATGTATGAGATGGATCAGGAGAATGCCTAAGGTCTGGTCTGCCAGCTCCCCGCATCGCTTTAGACTCCTACACCGTACCTGAACGTGGGGGAGTACTAGGAATGGACAGGGCTGTCACCACCTGCCGCCTACCCCACTACCGTGGAGTACGAAGTGCAATCACCCGCTCCCCTATACCCGAGCACCACGCTTGCATATAAAGAAACTACACATATCCCCTGTGGTCCCCGACCCTACGGATCGACAGGTAAAGAACATGGGCATACCCGAAGGCATGATGAACCACCACCTCAACTTAGATCTACTTCTACTTCATAAACGATATACAAATGATTTAGCATAAAGTTCTAATATCAAGATCATAGCATGAAAACTATATTCTAGTTCATATGCTAAGAACATAACAAGAGAAACTATACTCTAGTTCATAATCATAATTATAAATGAAATAGAACAAAACTCTGGAGAAAACATAAATATTATTCATACCAATGTCTTCTCTAAGGAGTCAAGCCCTCCAAGGTAGCTTCGCCTAGCTCTACCACATAATGATAAACTAAAATAGAGAGCTCTAAGATATACAAGTGTTGCTTGGCGGTGTATGATATCTTCATTAGAGGAGAGCGGGACTGCTTTTATAGTGCCTAAAGGACGGTTCGTGGACGTATAATCTTGGTAACCCATGGCACCGTCTTTAGCACCGCCAGAGGAACCGCCATGCGAAGGATGGGCCCGAGACACGTCACCAAGGGGCGGCCGCACCAGGGGGTCGGCCGCACCCTGGCTGCCGCCTCTCGCCACCGACTTTGTTTGACGGGCTCCCTGCTGGGTCTGGATCACTTCTATGTTGGGTATTGGCCCTAGTTCGCGTCGTGGATTTGGCCTTCTTCACATTCTTCAACTTGGGCTGCGCGAATACGCTTTGTTGATTGCGCATTTTCCCGAGTTTTACAATAATTCCACACTTAAGTCCTGCAAAACAGTAATCATGCAATACATGTGGAACTAGGTGAATATTAAAGACATATGCATGTAAAATATGTGTTTTTCTCCATTTTTAATACAAGTTGGCGGTATAAAATAGGTCATTAATAACCACCAACAGGTAGCAAATGATGCATACATAAATGTGTGGCCTATATATATATATATATATGTTCCATTATAATAATAATTAAGTTACAAAACTGCTCGTTAATTAAATAAGTCACTACATTATTACATATATCTGGCATACATATCATTTTGGTGCGGGCGCTCCCACGGTCTTCTTCTCATCGTCGTTGCGGACCCAGGGCATCATCTTGGTCTTGTTGAAGCGGGTCTCGACAACCTTGATCTTCCATGGATGATCGGTAAAGAGCCCGAGCTCTGCGTAATTGTTGTATTCTTCGGGACTCTGGACTCCATCAGCTCTCATGGTCCTCTGCTTTCCCGACACAACCACATGCCTCTTGCTGTCCTTGAGCATCCCAAAGTAGGCTACTTGCGCGACGCGGCTTGCTAGCACCCACTGATCATCATTGTAGCCGACACTTTGGAGCTCCACATTGGTTAGCCCATACTCGTCCACGACAATCCCTTTGGACTGACCCACTGGCACCGGAAGACGGGTATCTGTAGGTCACCGTCGTAGTCAAGTTCCCATATCTCTTCAATCTGCCCAAAGTATGTCCTGGTCTCTCCCGTCAACTCGTCGATGCCCTCATATCGAACACCGCTATTCTGTGCCGCGCTCTTCTTGTCCTTCTCTTTTGTGTGGAACCTATATACATTGATGTCATACCCTTGCCACGAGGTGATTTGGGTGGACGAGCCGGACGCAAGCCTCGCCTCATCGGATTCTCCATGGGGTATGTCCTGCTCTTTGATCCACGCCGTGAAACAGATTTTGTGTTGTTTCTTGACCCATTCCTCCGTGCTTTCCACCATCTTTCTTCGATATTATGCCACACCTGATGATGCACATAGTTGATCAGATTTGGGAACTAGGCCCCGTCTACCTACACCAGATGTGGACGTATGAGCGGTTCATGTCGACCCTCAACAGATACGCCCTTAATCGTGCTTTCCTAGAGGGCTCTATGATCGAGGCATATACAACCGAGGAAGCCGTTAACTGCAGCACGAAATACATCCAGGATGGAAGGACGATTGGCCTACCCATCCCTCAGCACGAAGGGAGAACCTTGGGAATGGGTTGCACGGGGAGAAAAGTACGCACCAATGTACAGTGCATAAACGGTGCAACAAGTTTATCATAGCGTCCTCCATCAGTTAGTGGTCATGGAACGCTATGTTGACAAGCATCTGGAGGAGATCCGCACCGCTCATGATGGAGATCGCACGGAGGAATGGGTCAAGAAACAACACAAAATCTGTTTCACGGCGTGGATCAAAGAGCAGGACATACCCCATGGAGAATCCGATGAGGCGAGGCTTGCGTCCGGCTCGTCCACCCAAATCACCTCGTGGCAAGGGTATGACATCAATGTATATAGGTTCCACACAAAAGAGAAGGACAAGAAGAGCGCGGCACAGAATAGCGGTGTTCGATATGAGGGCATCGACGAGTTGACGGGAGAGACCAGGACATACTTTGGGCAGATTGAAGAGATATGGGAACTTGACTACGACGGTGACCTACAGATACCCGTCTTCCGGTGCCAGTGGGTCAGTCCAAAGGGGATTGTCGTGGACGAGTATGGGCTAACCAATGTGGAGCTCCAAAGTGTCGGCTACAATGATGATCAGTGGGTGCTAGCAAGCCGCGTCGCGCAAGTAGCCTACTTTGGGATGCTCAAGGACAGCAAGAGGCATGTGGTTGTGTCGGGAAAGCAGAGGACCATGAGAGCTGATGGAGTCCAGAGTCCCGAAGAATACAACAATTACGCAGAGCTCGGGCTCTTTACCGATCATCCATGGAAGATCAAGGTTGTCGAGACCCGCTTCAACAAGACCAAGATGATGCCCTGGGTCCGCAACGACGATGAGAAGAAGACCGTGGGAGCGCCCGCACCAAAATGATATGTATGCCAGATATATGTAATAATGTAGTGACTTATTTAATTAACGAGCAGTTTTGTAACTTAATTATTATTATAATGGAACATATATATATATATATAGGCCACACATTTATGTATGCATCATTTGCTACCTGTTGGTGGTTATTAATGACCTATTTTATACCGCCAACTTGTATTAAAAATGGAGAAAAACACATATTTTACATGCATATGTCTTTAATATTCACCTAGTTCCACATGTATTGCATGATTACTGTTTTGCAGGACTTAAGTGTGGAATTATTGTAAAACTCGGGAAAATGCGCAATCAACAAAGCGTATTCGCGCAGCCCAAGTTGAAGAATGTGAAGAAGGCCAAATCCACGACGCGAACTAGGGCCAATACCCAACATAGAAGTGATCCAGACCCAGCAGGGAGCCCGTCAAACAAAGTCGGTGGCGAGAGGCGGCAGCCAGGGTGCGGCCGACCCCCTGGTGCGGCCGCCCCTTGGTGACGTGTCTCGGGCCCATCCTTCGCATGGCGGTTCCTCTGGCGGTGCTAAAGACGGTGCCATGGGTTACCAAGATTATACGTCCACGAACCGTCCTTTAGGCACTATAAAAGCAGTCCCGCTCTCCTCTAATGAAGATATCATACACCGCCAAGCAACACTTGTATATCTTAGAGCTCTCTATTTTAGTTTATCATTATGTGGTAGAGCTAGGCGAAGCTACCTTGGAGGGCTTGACTCCTTAGAGAAGACATTGGTATGAATAATATTTATGTTTTCTCCAGAGTTTTGTTCTATTTCATTTATAATTATGATTATGAACTAGAGTATAGTTTCTCTTGTTATGTTCTTAGCATATGAACTAGAATATAGTTTTCATGCTATGATCTTGATATTAGAACTTTATGCTAAATCATTTGTATATCGTTTATGAAGTAGAAGTAGATCTAAGTTGAGGTGGTGGTTCATCATGCCTTCGGGTATGCCCATGTTCTTTACCTGTCGATCCGTAGGGTCGGGGACCACAGGGGATATGTGTAGTTTCTTTATATGCAAGCGTGGTGCTCGGGTATAGGGGAGCGGGTGATTGCACTTCGTACTCCACGGTAGTGGGGTAGGCGGCAGGTGGTGACAGCCCTGTCCATTCCTAGTACTCCCCCACGTTCAGGTACGGTGTAGGAGTCTAAAGCGATGCGGGGAGCTGGCAGACCAGACCTTAGGCATTCTCCTGATCCATCTCATACATAGCTCTAACTCTAATTCATAGATGTGTATGCTCATCTACTGTTCATGACATAATAGATCATGCCTGTTCTTGTAGGATTATTCTTTTATTCTTATTTCTTTCTCCTCCCTTGAGCTCGTGGTGGTGTGTGTATCAATATTCTTAATTCCTATCATATACCGTTTACCCCCAACATTATTTTAGTTGGTATACTACGTTAGTAGATACATGATGGTTAATTATCAACTCCTTTAACCATTGTTTCCCTGTGGATAAATACGATCCCTGGAATACTCCTGGGTAAAAGCTACAATGATACTCTGTGCGCTTGCGGATTTATCTGTGAACGTTAAAAAGTGTCATCAAGCTTTTTGACGCCGTTGCCGAGGAAACAATTGGCGTAAAGATTTTGATAATTACCTTGATATCTGCTAATTTAGTTTATCACTAGCTTTTGTGGGATTACCCCTGTTCTTTGAATTGTGGAATAGACAGGACAACAGATGCCATTTCGACCTTCCGGCAAATTTTCACAAGAAATAATAAAAAAGGAAAAGACATTGACGAACCCAGGGTGCCCAATCATTCATGAACAATCAACACCTCCACCCTGTCATTTCATAGAAAGGTATATACATACTAACCATGTGCAGAAAGAGAGAAGGTCGCCATCAAGAGAAAACAAGACCATCATATGTGACGGAACAACTACATTGCATGACTCACAATTCAATCACAAATTGTGGGTGATGAATCGATCAAGGTATGAGAGAACCAACCCAAAAATATTTTATCTTTCCCAATTATATTTTCACCACTGCATATTTGCTTGATTCATCAAAATATCTAGTGCTTTCTTTGGGTGGCTCCTAGACTCTGAGCTGTATTCGGGCACCATGCCTAGTCTAGGTAGATGGCAATTTCTTTGTTATCTATCTATTCTATGCTCTTAGTCTAGCTTCGTAGTAGACGTATGTTAAACGGGGCCATCGGATTCATATGTTGGCTTTGCCAGTTGGTATGATATCGGCAGATGGTCCGCGCTACGAGAAAAAGCTAAAGCCTAGATTTTCATGCATGTCACTCGTTTAATTAGATTTCCCTTTGTAAAGTTGTTGAATTTCATCGCATGCCTTGATTCATCTCCCATGTGAATTCATCTCAGGACTTCCCATATTAAATTTGAGAGTTCTCTGCAGGGATTAGTCCAACAAAATAGCCAATATCTACTGCAGTATTGTTTTGGTTCAAAAATTAGACTAGCCACCACGTCTAATTTGATTTAGGAAAGCATTTTAAACTAAGCACCACGCTTAATTTAAAAAACCTTTGGACATAAGATCAAATCATCTAAACCAAGCACCATGCTTAATTTAAATGGTGTATGAAAATACTCCAAACCTAAACATACTATAGTAGAGAAAGGTAACATTAAAGTATTTAAGAGATTTTAACCAACTAGAGATGAAAGAGCATGATCATGGTGAGGAATAGTTTATTTTTTTTAAATGCAAGCGACATGGATTCATACAAGGAATTTAAACATGCAGTGGTTTTGAAAAGGGAAATCTAATTAAACGAGTGACATGCATGAAAATCTAGGCTTTAGCTTTTTCTCGTAGCGCGGACCATCTGCCGATATCATACCAACTGGCAAAGCCAACATATGAATCCGATGGCCCCGTTTAACATACGTCTACTACGAAGCTAGACTAAGAGCATAGAATAGATAGATAACAAAGAAATTGCCATCTACCTAGACTAGGCATGGTGCCCGAATACAGCTCAGAGTCTAGGAGCCACCCAAAGAAAGCACTAGATATTTTGATGAATCAAGCAAATATGCAGTGGTGAAAATATAATTGGGAAAGATAAAATATTTTTGGGTTGGTTCTCTCATACCTTGATCGATTCATCACCCACAATTTGTGATTGAATTGTGAGTCATGCAATGTAGTTGTTCCGTCACATATGATGGTCTTGTTTTCTCTTGATGGCGACCTTCTCTCTTTCTGCACATGGTTAGTATGTATATACCTTTCTATGAAATGACAGGGTGGAGGTGTTGATTGTTCATGAATGATTGGGCACCCTGGGTTCGTCAATGTCTTTTCCTTTTTTATTATTTCTTGTGAAAATTTGCCGGAAGGTCGAAATGGCATCTGTTGTCCTGTCTATTCCACAATTCAAAGAACAGGGGTAATCCCACAAAAGCTAGTGATAAACTAAATTAGCAGATATCAAGGTAATTATCAAAATCTTTACGCCAATTGTTTCCTCGGCAACGGCGTCAAAAAGCTTGATGACACTTTTTAACGTTCACAGATAAATCCGCAAGCGCACAGAGTATCATTGTAGCTTTTACCCAGAGTATTCCAGGGATCGTATTTATCCACAGGGAAACAATGGTTAAAGGAGTTGATAATTAACCATCATGTATCTACTAACGTAGTATACCAACTAAAATAATGTTGGGGGTAAACGGTATATGATAGGAATTAAGAATATTGATACACACACCACCACGAGCTCAAGGGAGGAGAAAGAAATAAGAATAAAAGAATAATCCTACAAGAACAGGCATGATCTATTATGTCATGAACAGTAGATGAGCATACACATCTATGAATTAGAGTTAGAGCTATGTATGAGATGGATCAGGAGAATGCCTAAGGTCTGGTCTGCCAGCTCCCCGCATCGCTTTAGACTCCTACACCGTACCTGAACGTGGGGGAGTACTAGGAATGGACAGGGCTGTCACCACCTGCCGCCTACCCCACTACCGTGGAGTACGAAGTGCAATCACCCGCTCCCCTATACCCGAGCACCACGCTTGCATATAAAGAAACTACACATATCCCCTGTGGTCCCCGACCCTACGGATCGACAGGTAAAGAACATGGGCATACCCGAAGGCATGATGAACCACCACCTCAACTTAGATCTACTTCTACTTCATAAACGATATACAAATGATTTAGCATAAAGTTCTAATATCAAGATCATAGCATGAAAACTATATTCTAGTTCATATGCTAAGAACATAACAAGAGAAACTATACTCTAGTTCATAATCATAATTATAAATGAAATAGAACAAAACTCTGGAGAAAACATAAATATTATTCATACCAATGTCTTCTCTAAGGAGTCAAGCCCTCCAAGGTAGCTTCGCCTAGCTCTACCACATAATGATAAACTAAAATAGAGAGCTCTAAGATATACAAGTGTTGCTTGGCGGTGTATGATATCTTCATTAGAGGAGAGCGGGACTGCTTTTATAGTGCCTAAAGGACGGTTCGTGGACGTATAATCTTGGTAACCCATGGCACCGTCTTTAGCACCGCCAGAGGAACCGCCATGCGAAGGATGGGCCCGAGACACGTCACCAAGGGGCGGCCGCACCAGGGGGTCGGCCGCACCCTGGCTGCCGCCTCTCGCCACCGACTTTGTTTGACGGGCTCCCTGCTGGGTCTGGATCACTTCTATGTTGGGTATTGGCCCTAGTTCGCGTCGTGGATTTGGCCTTCTTCACATTCTTCAACTTGGGCTGCGCGAATACGCTTTGTTGATTGCGCATTTTCCCGAGTTTTACAATAATTCCACACTTAAGTCCTGCAAAACAGTAATCACATAGCAATACATGTGGAACTAGGTGAATATTAAAGACATATGCATGTAAAATATGTGTTTTTCTCCATTTTTAATACAAGTTGGCGGTATAAAATAGGTCATTAATAACCACCAACAGGTAGCAAATGATGCATACATAAATGTGTGGCCTATATATATATATATGTTCCATTATAATAATAATTAAGTTACAAAACTGCTCGTTAATTAAATAAGTCACTACATTATTACATATATCTGCATACATATCATTTTGGTGCGGGCGCTCCCACGGTCTTCTTCTCATCGTCGTTGCGGACCCAGGGCATCATCTTGGTCTTGTTGAAGCGGGTCTCGACAACCTTGATCTTCCATGGATGATCGGTAAAGAGCCCGAGCTCTGCGTAATTGTTGTATTCTTCGGGACTCTGGACTCCATCAGCTCTCATGGTCCTCTGCTTTCCCGACACAACCACATGCCTCTTGCTGTCCTTGAGCATCCCAAAGTAGGCTACTTGCGCGACGCGGCTTGCTAGCACCCACTGATCATCATTGTAGCCGACACTTTGGAGCTCACATTGGTTAGCCCATACTCGTCCACGACAATCCCCTTTGGACTGACCCACTGGCACCGGAAGACGGGTATCTGTAGGTCACCGTCGTAGTCAAGTTCCCATATCTCTTCAATCTGCCCAAAGTATGTCCTGGTCTCTCCCGTCAACTCGTCGATGCCCTCATATCGAACACCGCTATTCTGTGCCGCGCTCTTCTTGTCCTTCTCTTTTGTGTGGAACCTATATACATTGATGTCATACCCTTGCCACGAGGTGATTTGGGTGGACGAGCCGGACGCAAGCCTCGCCTCATCGGATTCTCCATGGGGTATGTCCTGCTCTTTGATCCACGCCGTGAAACAGATTTTGTGTTGTTTCTTGACCCATTCCTCCGTGCGATCTCCATCATGAGCGGTGCGGATCTCCTCCAGATGCTTGTCAACATAGCGTTCCATGACCACTAACTGATGGAGGACGCTATGATAAACTTGTTGCACCGTTTATGCACTGTACATTGGTGCGTACTTTTCTCCCCGTGCAACCCATTCCCAAGGTTCTCCCTTCGTGCTGAGGGATGGGTAGGCCAATCGTCCTTCCATCCTGGATGTATTTCGTGCTGCAGTTAACGGCTTCCTCGGTTGTATATGCCTCGATCATAGAGCCCTCTAGGAAAGCACGATTAAGGGCGTATCTGTTGAGGGTCGACATGAACCGCTCATACGTCCACATCTGGTGTAGGTAGACGGGGCCTAGTTCCCAAATCTGATCAACTATGTGCATCATCAGGTGTGGCATAATATCGAAGAAAGATGGTGGAAAGCACGGAGGAATGGGTCAAGAAACAACACAAAATCTGTTTCACGGCGTGGATCAAAGAGCAGGACATACCCCATGGAGAATCCGATGAGGCGAGGCTTGCGTCCGGCTCGTCCACCCAAATCACCTCGTGGCAAGGGTATGACATCAATGTATATAGGTTCCACACAAAAGAGAAGGACAAGAAGAGCGCGGCACAGAATAGCGGTGTTCGATATGAGGGCATCGACGAGTTGACGGGAGAGACCAGGACATACTTTGGGCAA
>JAHUYU010000248.1:0-24149 GCA_030439765.1 Tripidium arundinaceum
CACTGTGGGGCTCACTTGTCACTTTATCTAAATATATCGATGTGAGATCTAGTTTTAAAGGATTTATTGAAACGAATTCAATGGTGCAATCGAAATTTAATTTGGTTTTTTGGTTTGTGAATTATAATATTTTTTTAGTTAGTTGAAAAAGTGGAGCCCGCCACTGATTCCTCCCGCGTTGCTGTCGCTGCCTGTCGTTGTTGTCGCTGCTGCATGCTCGCCGGCTGGGTTCTGTGGTGCATGCTCGCCAGTCTGTTGTTGCTGCGTGGGGCTGCTGCATTTAGCGTACGTCCGCCAAATCGCTAGATATAGCGGACGCTGGATGATAGCGTACCTGTATAGCGTATCCGCTGCAGGATTTTCATCCGCTATCTGGCTTTAGCGGATGCTTTACCGGACTGCAGTGCGGACAGCCTAATTTAATAAATTAGTTTGCATGGTACAATTTGACTATGATGATCCTTAAAATGAAGGCAAATAAGAAAATGTTTTGATTCATACACCATGAAGTGCATGGACGTGCTATATTTTCAGCCATAACAGAAGAACATCCTATATAAAATAAAAAAGAATATTTCGACAAATTAAATATAAATATACAGAACAAGTACATGACTACAACCATTTGATCCACTGTGAGACATCACAAGAACATTAGTACTCCCTCTATTCCAAATTATAAGACATTTTGGACTTTTCTAGATACATTGCTTTTACTAACTAGTATCAAAGTGCATAGCAAAAGGTACGTATCTAAAAAAGCCAAAACGTCTCATAAGTTGGAATAGAGGGAGTACATTACAATTAGGATCAAGCACATTGTACAAGACAGATTTTAGGAACCGACAAAACTCAATCATTCTAGAATGATAAAAATTATAAATAATATACAGACTAACGGCTTAATTAAAATGCATACTGAATGTTGCCAAGGTACTAGCACTTCTTTCCACTTCCTGTAAACATTTATAATTTTATATCAATTAGCTTCAAGTTTAAGAGCAATAAGCTATTAGGCATTAGCATACAAGCTAACAATTCAACAAGTGGACATGCAAACCTGAACCATCATCTGGCGAGACCGTCGGAGGCTCTCGGTGATACTTTCAGCAGCAGATGTCATTCCAGCCTTTGTCCTGAATCATTTAATGATCACATTATATGACAAAACTAGATGTTGCTTGGATTACAAATGTAGAAGGGTGGTTCATTCATTATTGTGATACAAGAGAACTTATCTAAACATGAATGCAAAAGGATGGCCTTTTCATTAGTGAAATACTGAAATGCATTAATACAGCAGCTCTTAATTGTTATTCCACAATTCTTAGTGTATAATATAGAAAACTAGAATTCACAAGTGACAGCCCATTATCTGCTTCTTCAAATTTCAAGTAACCTGGATTTGATGAAACCAGATGGATGGGATACCCATGTAACTGACTAAATTATAAAAGTTCCTTAAATATCCCATATATATTGGCTTAAAGGAAAAAGACCACATTGAAATCAACTTACTGGAGATTACGCCTACGGATGGTAGACTCCTCGCCACCCCCCCAGAAGAAGTGCCCTCTAGAGAAAAGACAATTAGAAACTGATAGCCAAGTTATAATGGCACCTGCAATGCTCTAAAAAGGTGGTAGGGTGCCTACAGGTAATTTTCTTGCTAATTTTGTGAGCGAACTTGCAAAAAACTAAAGCAGCAATAGTATCAATGGTGCTTCTGAATTTAAATGAGTACACAAAAACCTCTGAAAAGAGATACTGCATATAAAGAATTGGTCCTTAAAAATTAAAGTGAATTCTTAATCTTTCACATTGCATTGCTGACACTCTAGAAGCATGTACCACTCAGACAGCTAATCACTTGGATCAATATCATCAAAGTCCAGACAAAATCACATACCTCCTCTTGAGCAGCTTGTCTAATGTTATCTTTTGCTTGTAAGTTAGCATTCCTCAGGCTAACACGAAGCCTGCAAAAACGTTCAAGATTTATACAAAAAGTAGGCTAAGAAGGATAACGAAAGTAAACAAACTCCAAGACTATCTTACTTCTTGTATTGTTCATCCCATGACTTCAAGGTTGCTTGGCCAGACTGCACTTCATCAAAAGTGGGAAGTTGCTGTGCTAGAAGATCAAGCCGGAACTGCAGTGACTTGAGCAACTGCAGAGCATCCTGTGCAGAACCATTCAACCTCGGAAGAGAATTTGCTTCCTCTGTTCCTTTACCTGTTTTTCCACATGATTCGATTGCAGTAATGTTCTCCTCAAGCTGTGAAACTGCTTGGCTCCATTCTTTCTTAAGATTTCAACAGCCTGTGTGACTTCATCCATCCTAATATCTTAATGGGTCAAAATCAGCAGATTTACCATGCTGGCATGTGAAAAAAAAGACAACTGAAAACTTGTAACACAAACAGAATTTAGTTTTGATACATGGATAAGTGAGCACTCCTGGCCATGGCATGTGGAGTACATCCATATTACTACCAATGAAAGAAGTCATTATAATCCAACTACACAGCATGTAGCACCATCCCAAGCCCCAAATATGTGCTGATGAGCAAAAAGGTCATAGCCTACAAATACAAAACACTCAGTGTCTTACTCCCACTCCCTGATCTCTTCCATGTACTAATGTGTGCACTGTTCCTTCTTAGAACCAAAGTTAAAACAAACTCCGCCAAGCATTCAAAAACCATAATGGAATTTCACATTCAGCTAGCAAACATTGCATTGCACAGTGTCAGAAAAGTTCCTAGCGTGTATGTATATAACTACCAGCTTAAAATTTTGTCGCTACACAGAAATAGAGCGCCTGCATGCAGGGTTACGTCAAGATCACAGGAAGAGGAAGGAAAGCAAACAAGAATCAGCACGACATACTCGGTACAACTTACCTGGCCGGCCGGAGCCACGTCGTCGTGCAGTACCGACAGCGCCGCTGTCAGGGTCCCGGAGAAGCTTCGAAGACCCGCATGCACCCGGTCCCAGTACCCCTGCTCCGCGACGTCGTCCAGCACGAAGACAGGGTCCTCGGAGTTCTCCCGATCCACCCAGGTGAGGCGTGGACCACCCTATTCGTTGGGGTTGCCTCCCACCCGCATGAGGGCCCTGAGCCCCTCGGCGGGGGCGGACCGGGTCGCCTTGACCGCGCCAGACGACTCGCCGGCCGGCGCCAGCACTATCTCCACCTCGACGACCTCAGCGTCCTGCAGCGCCGTCTCCTCCACTTAGGCCCCGCCTCCAACGGTGGCTCCCGCCTGGGCCGAGGGGCCCTGGGGCACGGGATCCACCATCGCCGCCTCAGCCGCTGCAGTCGCCTCAGCTGGGTCGGGCTCCGCCACCGTCGAAGGTGGGGGCGCCGCGGCAGCAGTCTTCTCAAGGAGCTCCGGCTGGGGGACAGGATCCGACCCGAACTGCGGAGCCGACTGCAACAGTTCCATCCCCATCCCTGGCGGACGGCGCAGCGCCGGTCGGAGGCGGAACGAGGATGGCTAGCTCCTTCGGCCCCTCCTCAGTAGAGGGCTCCTACAGAGGGCCGACGGTCCGTCCCGCGGCAGAGGCATCCGAACCCGGCGCGTCATCGGCCGGAGCCTGGTCCTGCCCCTGCCTCCTAAGCGCCTTCCACGGCGTGAGAAGTGGAGGGACAGACTGGGCTCCCTTGCGAAAAACAAGTTTCAGCGACCCTTGCGAAAAATTCTCCACAAATAATCCGAACAAAGGACTCTGCCTACCTCTGCGACGTAGGGCGACGGTGTTTCGACGCCAGTGCGACTAAGGCCGACCCCGCCTCGTCAGGGCGAGTCCTCTTCCTAGCCGCCGTCTCAGCTGCGCTAGGCCGAGAGGAAGGCGCCGCCTCCGCCGCCCTCGGGGGCTCGGTCCTCCCCGTCTGCTCCTCGGGGCAGGCCGACCCCGGTTGCCTCGAAGGCTCGTCTCCCCCGGCCTCCACCGCCCTCGGGGGCTCGGTCCTCCCCGTCTGCTCCTCGGGGCGGGCCGACCCCGGCTGCCTCGAAGGCTCGCCTCCCCCGGCCTCCGCCGCCCTCACAGGCTCGGTCCTCCCCGTCTGCTCCTCGGGGCGGACCGACCCCGGCCGCCTCGAAGGCTCGCCTCCCCCGGCCTCTGTCACCCTCGGGGGCTCGGCCCTTCCTATCTGCTCCTCGGGGCGGGCCGACCCCGACTGCCTCGGGGGCTCGCCGCCCCCGATCTCCGCCCCCGTGGTCCCCCCTTGGCTCAAGTCCGCCGGCTCGCGAATTCGAAGCGGGGACTGCGGCGTTCTCCCCACCAACATAGGGGATGACTCGTCGCTCTCCTTAGCCATGGGGTCTAGCCAGTCATATGGCCCGACCCCCCCTACATACTTTGGACTTCAATTTGCATTTAAGATTCATACTCAAGTTCTATATTATTTCTTTCCATAAAAAAATTACTTCTCAAGCCAACCATATTTTATTTTTTCTAACCACAACTAGGTTTTCAATTTTTATAAATCTTGCTCTAATTTTTAAACTACCAACACCACGCCAACATTTGAGACAAACATACTAACACGCTCACAGAGTTCATACCTTGCTAAAGGTATAATTTTTCTATCTACTGTTTATATTCCATTTTCTGACTAACTCAAAATATAACAAGCACTCAACTCATGCATAGTTATCATTTTTGTGGACAATTTATTTTCATTTCCTATTTCAACACATGCATTAACACAAAAACATGATGCCCAAGACATGTTTTAGTAGTTTATTAACGTGATAACACCGAGGGTGTTACAGTACCAGAAGCCGCATTAAACGCGGGTGGTTTGGTTTCGAATCGCTCCGCCTCCTCTTTTAATCTGGTGGTTTCTCCTTTCCTTGCACGCTTTTCCCATTTCCCTTCCTCGCCCTCGCATTTTCTGTCTGCCAAAGCGAGAGAGAGAGAGAGAGAGGGAGAGAAAAGAGGTCACCCCGCCGCCGCCATCTCCGCCGTAGGGTCTCCGTCTTCCTCGATGGATCCGTGGCCACGCTCGACCTTCACCACCAAGGAGGCGATGGAGCTTGTTGGGAGGGAGCTCCTCCACCCTCTCACTGCTGGCGCGGCGCAGCCGGAGTGGAGGATCCCGGGCAACGAAGACTGGCCGAGCCCCCCGCCTGGCTACGTCGTCTCCTTCGCTCACTTCCATGAGCAGGGGTTCGGGACACCGGCGAGCAAGTTCTTCCGCGGGCTTCTGGTACTGTAACACCCTCGGTGTTATCACGTTAATAAACTACTAAAACATGTCTTGGGCATCATGTTTTTGTGTTAATGCATGTGTTGAAATAGGAAATGAAAATAAATTGTCCACAAAAATGATAACTATGCATGAGTTGAGTGCTTGTTATATTTTGAGTTAGTCAGAAAATGGAATATAAACAGTAGATAGAAAAATTATACCTTTAGCAAGGTATGAACTCTGTGAGCGTGTTAGTATGTTTGTCTCAAATGTTGGCGTGGTGTTGGTAGTTTAAAAATTAGAGCAAGATTTATAAAAATTGAAAACCTAGTTGTGGTTAGAAAAAATAAAATATGGTTGGCTTGAGAAGTAATTTTTTTATGGAAAGAAATAATATAGAACTTGAGTATGAATCTTAAATGCAAATTGAAGTCCAAAGTATGTAGGGGGGGTCGGGCCATATGACTGGCTAGACCCCATGGCTAAGGAGAGCGACGAGTCATCCCCTATGTTGGTGGGGAGAACGCCGCAGTCCCCGCTTCGAATTCGCGAGCCGGCGGACTTGAGCCAAGGGGGGACCACGGGGGCGGAGATCGGGGGCGGCGAGCCCCCGAGGCAGTCGGGGTCGGCCCGCCCCGAGGAGCAGATAGGAAGGGCCGAGCCCCCGAGGGTGACAGAGGCCGGGGGAGGCGAGCCTTCGAGGCGGCCGGGGTCGGTCCGCCCCGAGGAGCAGACGGGGAGGACCGAGCCTGTGAGGGCGGCGGAGGCCGGGGGAGGCGAGCCTTCGAGGCAGCCGGGGTCGGCCCGCCCCGAGGAGCAGACGGGGAGGACCGAGCCCCCGAGGGCGGTGGAGGCCGGGGGAGACGAGCCTTCGAGGCAACCGGGGTCGGCCTGCCCCGAGGAGCAGACGGGGAGGACCGAGCCCCCGAGGGCGGCGGAGGCGGCGCCTTCCTCTCGGCCTAGCGCAGCTGAGACGGCGGCTAGGAAGAGGACTCGCCCTGACGAGGCGGGGTCGGCCTTAGTCGCACTGGCGTCGAAACACCGTCGCCCTACGTCGCAGAGGTAGGCAGAGTCCTTTGTTCGGATTATTTGTGGAGAATTTTTCGCAAGGGTCGCTGAAACTTGTTTTTCGCAAGGGAGCCCAGTCTGTCCCTCCACTTCTCACGCCGTGGAAGGCGCTTAGGAGGCAGGGGCAGGACCAGGCTCCGGCCGATGACGCGCCGGGTTCGGATGCCTCTGCCGCGGGACGGACCGTCGGCCCTCTGTAGGAGCCCTCTACTGAGGAGGGGCCGAAGGAGCTAGCCATCCTCGTTCCGCCTCCGACCGGCGCTGCGCCGTCCGCCAGGGATGGGGATGGAACTGTTGCAGTCGGCTCCGCAGTTCGGGTCGGATCCTGTCCCCCAGCCGGAGCTCCTTGAGAAGACTGCTGCCGCGGCGCCCCCACCTTCGACGGTGGCGGAGCCCGACCCAGCTGAGGCGACTGCAGCGGCTGAGGCGGCGATGGTGGATCCCGTGCCCCAGGGCCCCTCGGCCCAGGCGGGAGCCACCGTTGGAGGCGGGGCCTAAGTGGAGGAGACGGCGCTGCAGGACGCTGAGGTCGTCGAGGTGGAGATAGTGCTGGCGCCGGCCGGCGAGTCGTCTGGCGCGGTCAAGGCGACCCGGTCCGCCCCCGCCGAGGGGCTCAGGGCCCTCATGCGGGTGGGAGGCAACCCCAACGAATAGGGTGGTCCACGCCTCACCTGGGTGGATCGGGAGAACTCCGAGGACCCTGTCTTCGTGCTGGACGACGTCGCGGAGCAGGGGTACTGGGACCGGGTGCATGCGGGTCTTCGAAGCTTCTCCGGGACCCTGACAGCGGCGCTGTCGGTACTGCACGACGACGTGGCTCCGGCCGGCCAGGTAAGTTGTACCGAGTATGTCGTGCTGATTCTTGTTTGCTTTCCTTCCTCTTCCTGTGATCTTGACGTAACCCTGCATGCAGGCGCTCTATTTCTGTGTAGCGACAAAATTTTAAGCTGGTAGTTATATACATACACGCTAGGAACTTTTCTGACACTGTGCAATGCAATGTTTGCTAGCTGAATGTGAAATTCCATTATGGTTTTTGAATGCTTGGCGGAGTTTGTTTTAACTTTGGTTCTAAGAAGGAACAGTGCACACATTAGTACATGGAAGAGATCAGGGAGTGGGAGTAAGACACTGAGTGTTTTGTATTTGTAGGCTATGACCTTTTTGCTCATCAGCACATATTTGGGGCTTGGGATGGTGCTACATGCTGTGTAGTTGGATTATAATGACTTCTTTCATTGGTAGTAATATGGATGTACTCCACATGCCATGGCCAGGAGTGCTCACTTATCCATGTATCAAAACTAAATTCTGTTTGTGTTACAAGTTTTCAGTTGTCTTTTTTTTCACATGCCAGCATGGTAAATCTGCTGATTTTGACCCATTAAGATATTAGGATGGATGAAGTCACACAGGCTGTTGAAATCTTAAGAAAGAATGGAGCCAAGCAGTTTCACAGCTTGAGGAGAACATTACTGCAATCGAATCATGTGGAAAAACAGGTAAAGGAACAGAGGAAGCAAATTCTCTTCCGAGGTTGAATGGTTCTGCACAGGATGCTCTGCAGTTGCTCAAGTCACTGCAGTTCCGGCTTGATCTTCTAGCACAGCAACTTCCCACTTTTGATGAAGTGCAGTCTGGCCAAGCAACCTTGAAGTCATGGGATGAACAATACAAGAAGTAAGATAGTCTGGAGTTTGTTTACTTTCGTTATCCTTCTTAGCCTACTTTTTGTATAAATCTTGAACGTTTTTGCAGGCTTCGTGTTAGCCTGAGGAATGCTAACTTACAAGCAAAAGATAACATTAGACAAGCTGCTCAAGAGGAGGTATGTGATTTTGTCTGGACTTTGATGATATTGATCCAAGTGATTAGCTGTCTGAGTGGTACATGCTTCTAGAGTGTCAGCAATGCAATGTGAAAGATTAAGAATTCACTTTAATTTTAAGGACCAATTCTTTATATGCAGTATCTCTTTTCAGAGGTTTTTGTGTACTCATTTAAATTCAGAAGCACCATTGATACTATTGCTGCTTTAGTTTTTTGCAAGTTCGCTCACAAAATTAGCTTCAAGTTTAAGAGCAATAAGCTATTAGGCATTAGCATACAAGCTAACAATTCAACAAGTGGACATGCAAACCTGAACCATCATCTGGCGAGACCGTCGGAGGCTCTCGGTGATACTTTCAGCAGCAGATGTCATTCCAGCCTTTGTCCTGAATCATTTAATGATCACATTATATGACAAAACTAGATGTTGCTTGGATTACAAATGTAGAAGGGTGGTTCATTCATTATTGTGATACAAGAGAACTTATCTAAACATGAATGCAAAAGGATGGCCTTTTCATTAGTGAAATACTGAAATGCATTAATACAGCAGCTCTTAATTGTTATTCCACAATTCTTAGTGTATAATATAGAAAACTAGAATTCACAAGTGACAGCCCATTATCTGCTTCTTCAAATTTCAAGTAACCTGGATTTGATGAAACCAGATGGATGGTGCTTCTGAATTTAAATGAGTACACAAAAACCTCTGAAAAGAGATACTGCATATAAAGAATTGGTCCTTAAAAATTAAAGTGAATTCTTAATCTTTCACATTGCATTGCTGACACTCTAGAAGCATGTACCACTCAGACAGCTAATCACTTGGATCAATATCATCAAAGTCCAGACAAAATCACATACCTCCTCTTGAGCAGCTTGTCTAATGTTATCTTTTGCTTGTAAGTTAGCATTCCTCAGGCTAACACGAAGCCTGCAAAAACGTTCAAGATTTATACAAAAAGTAGGCTAAGAAGGATAACGAAAGTAAACAAACTCCAAGACTATCTTACTTCTTGTATTGTTCATCCCATGACTTCAAGGTTGCTTGGCCAGACTGCACTTCATCAAAAGTGGGAAGTTGCTGTGCTAGAAGATCAAGCCGGAACTGCAGTGACTTGAGCAACTGCAGAGCATCCTGTGCAGAACCATTCAACCTCGGAAGAGAATTTGCTTCCTCTGTTCCTTTACCTGTTTTTCCACATGATTCGATTGCAGTAATGTTCTCCTCAAGCTGTGAAACTGCTTGGCTCCATTCTTTCTTAAGATTTCAACAGCCTGTGTGACTTCATCCATCCTAATATCTTAATGGGTCAAAATCAGCAGATTTACCATGCTGGCATGTGAAAAAAAAGACAACTGAAAACTTGTAACACAAACAGAATTTAGTTTTGATACATGGATAAGTGAGCACTCCTGGCCATGGCATGTGGAGTACATCCATATTACTACCAATGAAAGAAGTCATTATAATCCAACTACACAGCATGTAGCACCATCCCAAGCCCCAAATATGTGCTGATGAGCAAAAAGGTCATAGCCTACAAATACAAAACACTCAGTGTCTTACTCCCACTCCCTGATCTCTTCCATGTACTAATGTGTGCACTGTTCCTTCTTAGAACCAAAGTTAAAACAAACTCCGCCAAGCATTCAAAAACCATAATGGAATTTCACATTCAGCTAGCAAACATTGCATTGCACAGTGTCAGAAAAGTTCCTAGCGTGTATGTATATAACTACCAGCTTAAAATTTTGTCGCTACACAGAAATAGAGCGCCTGCATGCAGGGTTACGTCAAGATCACAGGAAGAGGAAGGAAAGCAAACAAGAATCAGCACGACATACTCGGTACAACTTACCTGGCCGGCCGGAGCCACGTCGTCGTGCAGTACCGACAGCGCCGCTGTCAGGGTCCCGGAGAAGCTTCGAAGACCCGCATGCACCCGGTCCCAGTACCCCTGCTCCGCGACGTCGTCCAGCACGAAGACAGGGTCCTCGGAGTTCTCCCGATCCACCCAGGTGAGGCGTGGACCACCCTATTCGTTGGGGTTGCCTCCCACCCGCATGAGGGCCCTGAGCCCCTCGGCGGGGGCGGACCGGGTCGCCTTGACCGCGCCAGACGACTCGCCGGCCGGCGCCAGCACTATCTCCACCTCGACGACCTCAGCGTCCTGCAGCGCCGTCTCCTCCACTTAGGCCCCGCCTCCAACGGTGGCTCCCGCCTGGGCCGAGGGGGCCCTGGGGCACGGGATCCACCATCGCCGCCTCAGCCGCTGCAGTCGCCTCAGCTGGGTCGGGCTCCGCCACCGTCGAAGGTGGGGGGCGCCGCGGCAGCAGTCTTCTCAAGGAGCTCCGGCTGGGGGACAGGATCCGACCCGAACTGCGGAGCCGACTGCAACAGTTCCATCCCCATCCCTGGCGGACGGCGCAGCGCCGTCGGAGGCGGAACGAGGATGGCTAGCTCCTTCGGCCCCTCCTCAGTAGAGGGCTCCTACAGAGGGCCGACGGTCCGTCCCGCGGCAGAGGCATCCGAACCCGGCGCGTCATCGGCCGGAGCCTGGTCCTGCCCCTGCCTCCTAAGCGCCTTCCACGGCGTGAGAAGTGGAGGGACAGACTGGGCTCCCTTGCGAAAAACAAGTTTCAGCGACCCTTGCGAAAAATTCTCCACAAATAATCCGAACAAAGGACTCTGCCTACCTCTGCGACGTAGGGCGACGGTGTTTCGACGCCAGTGCGACTAAGGCCGACCCCGCCTCGTCAGGGCGAGTCCTCTTCCTAGCCGCCGTCTCAGCTGCGCTAGGCCGAGAGGAAGGCGCCGCCTCCGCCGCCCTCGGGGGCTCGGTCCTCCCCGTCTGCTCCTCGGGGCAGGCCGACCCCGGTTGCCTCGAAGGCTCGTCTCCCCCGGCCTCCACCGCCCTCGGGGGCTCGGTCCTCCCCGTCTGCTCCTCGGGGCGGGCCGACCCCGGCTGCCTCGAAGGCTCGCCTCCCCCGGCCTCCGCCGCCCTCACAGGCTCGGTCCTCCCCGTCTGCTCCTCGGGGCGGACCGACCCCGGCCGCCTCGAAGGCTCGCCTCCCCCGGCCTCTGTCACCCTCGGGGGCTCGGCCCTTCCTATCTGCTCCTCGGGGCGGGCCGACCCCGACTGCCTCGGGGGCTCGCCGCCCCCGATCTCCGCCCCCGTGGTCCCCCCTTGGCTCAAGTCCGCCGGCTCGCGAATTCGAAGCGGGGACTGCGGCGTTCTCCCCACCAACATAGGGGATGACTCGTCGCTCTCCTTAGCCATGGGGTCTAGCCAGTCATATGGCCCGACCCCCCTTCATCATCATCGTCGTCGTCCTCTTCCTCGCTGGACTCCTCCTCCTCCTCCCCAGCATCCCGCTGCCTCTTCCGGCGTCTCTCCCGCTCCTCCTTCTTCCTGGCCTTGTCGGCCTTCTTCTTCTTCTTTGCGTCTTTCTTCTTCATCATCTCCTCGCCATGGGCCCGGTTCTTCTCCCTCTGAGCCGCGTCCTCGGGGAGGGGCAGATTGAAGTCGGGGACCATGCAAAGATTTCCCTGCAATTACTCGAGCCTCGAGTCAGATAAAAGGCAAGAAAGTCCAAAGGAAGAAGAAGAAGAAGAGGAGCGCTCACCATTTCGATGAAGCCATCGTCGGTCCGCATCGGCGGGTGGTCGTCAAGGGCGATATCAGTAGGGATGCTCCCGAGCCCCACCTTGACATGCCTCTTGAACTCCTCGCGGCTCAGCGGCTCCACCGAGAGCGCCGTCCCCTCGATGGACGCACCAGGCACCATCTCGTCCAACCTGTGCGCTCGTTGCATCAGGGGTAGCACCCTCCGCTCGTGGAACGCGGCAATAACGATGGCCCCGGTGACGCCGTGGTTCACCAGGCGTTGAACCGCCTAGAGGAGGGTGTCGAGCTTCTTCTTCTTGGAAGCGACGGGCCCATAGCCCCAGTGCTCCGCCGCCGCTCTGAAGTAGCGGCCGGTGAACGGGGGCAGTGGCGCGTCGACGTCGCTCCTGAGGTAGAACCACTTCTGGTGCCACCCCTTGTTGAACGTCATCCCCTTCATGGAGACGTATCCATCCATCCGAGCCTGGCGGAGCCCAAGTGTGCAGCCACCAATGTACACCGGCGTCGTCACCCCCTACTTCACCGTCTTCAGGAAGACGATGGCGGAGAAGAAATATTTCCATAAGGCGAAATTGCGATTGATGCCCAAGAAGCCCTCGCACAAAGCCACGAACACCGCCACCTGTAGGATTGAGTTGGGGTTGAGGTTCTGCAACTCGATCCCGTAGTAGTGAAGGAGCCCGCGGAAGAACTTGCTCGCCGGTGTCCCGAACCCCTGCTCATGGAAGTGAGCGAAGGAGACGACGTAGCCAGGCGGGGGGCTCGGCCAGTCTTCGTTGCCCGGATCCTCCACTCCGGCTGCGCCGCGCCAGCAGTGAGAGGGTGGAGGAGCTCCCTCCCAACAAGCTCCATCGCCTCCTTGGTGGTGAAGGTCGAGCGTGGCCACGGATCCATCGAGGAAGACGGAGACCCTACGGCGGAGATGGCGGCGGCGGGGTGACCTCTTTTCTCTCCCTCTCTCTCTCTCTCTCTCGCTTTGCAGACAGAAAATGCGAGGGCGAGGAAGGAAATGGGAAAAGCGTGCAAGGAAAGGAGAAACCACCAGATTAAAAGAGGAGGCGGAGCGATTCGAAACCAAACCACCCGCGTTTAATGCGGCTTCTGGTACTGTAACACCCTCGGTGTTATCACGTTAATAAACTACTAAAACATGTCTTGGGCATCATGTTTTTGTGTTAATGCATGTGTTGAAATAGGAAATGAAAATAAATTGTCCACAAAAATGATAACTATGCATGAGTTGAGTGCTTGTTATATTTTGAGTTAGTCAGAAAATGGAATATAAACAGTAGATAGAAAAATTATACCTTTAGCAAGGTATGAACTCTGTGAGCGTGTTAGTATGTTTGTCTCAAATGTTGGCGTGGTGTTGGTAGTTTAAAAATTAGAGCAAGATTTATAAAAATTGAAAACCTAGTTGTGGTTAGAAAAAATAAAATATGGTTGGCTTGAGAAGTAATTTTTTATGGAAAGAAATAATATAGAACTTGAGTATGAATCTTAAATGCAAATTGAAGTCCAAAGTATGTAGGAAGTAGTGTAATTTTTGTTTGGGAAAAATAGTTGTTAAACTAGTGTGAAGGCTTGCCTTGTTAAAAAAAAGGGGTGGAGAAAGGAGTTAAAAAAAGAAAGAAGAAGGGGGAGGGCGGCCTGTTGCCCTAGCCCAGCCGCACCAGCCCATCCCTCTCCCTCTCTCCCTCCAGCTCCCGCGCGAGGCCGACCCAGCGACCTCGGCCCGCTGCCATCGTCGCCCACTCCCACCCCGCGCTCTCTCTCTCCCTCTCTCGGCGTCGCTGACGAACGGGCCCCGTAGGACCCACCTGTCACTCTCTCCTTTCCCTCGCTTCCCTGTTTCCATCGTCGCGCGGCGTCGCTGGCTGCTGCTCGCCGGTGTTGCCTCTACCGCTAGCGCTCGTGGTCGCCGCTCACTGCTCGTACGCTGCTCTCTGCTCGCTGTCTCCCCCTGCACCGTCCGGCTCGGCTCGAGTGGCCGCGTCGCGCGCGTCCCATAGCGCCGCTGGGACACGCGCACATGGCCGCCGTCGTCGCCTTGCCATTAAGGCACTGCGGCCGCACGAGCCGTGTCACCCTGGGCGCCCACATCTCTGGCCTTTAGTGCTTGCACGTGGGACGTTGCCAGTTTCGCCACGTTCCACCAAGCCTGGGACCAGCTGAGCCAAGGTGTGCCCTCCCTCTGCGGCTGAGCGACGAAATGGGCGAGGCTGGGGACGTGATGCAAGGGCTCGAGATGACCCCTCCCTGGCGAAATCAAAGCCGCGGCTCAGGCGGCCATGGCGGCAGGGAACAGAGGGAGGGCACACCTTGGCTCAGCTGGTCCCAGGCTTGGTGGAACGTGGCGAAACTGGCAACGTCCCACGTGCAAGCACTAAAGGCCAGAGATGTGGGCGCCCAGGGTGACACGGCTCGTGCGGCCGCAGTGCCTTAATGGCAAGGCGACGACGGCGGCCATGTGCGCGTGTCCCAGCGGCGCTATGGGACGCGCGCGACGCGGCCACTCGAGCCGAGCCGGACGGTGCAGGGGGAGACAGCGAGCAGAGAGCAGCGTACGAGCAGTGAGCGGCGACCACGAGCGCTAGCGGTAGAGGCAACACCGGCGAGCAGCAGCCAGCGACGCCGCGCGACGATGGAAACAGGGAAGCGAGGGAAAGGAGAGAGTGACAGGTGGGTCCTACGGGGCCCGTTCGTCAGCGACGCCGAGAGAGGGAGAGAGAGAGCGCGGGGTGGGAGTGGGCGACGATGGCAGCGGGCCGAGGTCGCTGGGTCGGCCTCGCGCGGGAGCTGGAGGGAGAGAGGGAGAGGGATGGGCTGGTGCGGCTGGGCTAGGGCAACAGGCCGCCCTCCCCCTTCTTCTTTCTTTTTTTAACTCCTTTTCTCCACCCCTTTTTTTAACAAGGCAAGCCTTCACACTAGTTTAACAACTATTTTTCCCAAACAAAAATTACACTACTTCCTACATACTTTGGACTTCAATTTGCATTTAAGATTCATACTCAAGTTCTATATTATTTCTTTCCATAAAAAAATTACTTCTCAAGCCAACCATATTTTATTTTTTCTAACCACAACTAGGTTTTCAATTTTTATAAATCTTGCTCTAATTTTTAAACTACCAACACCACGCCAACATTTGAGACAAACATACTAACACGCTCACAGAGTTCATACCTTGCTAAAGGTATAATTTTTCTATCTACTGTTTATATTCCATTTTCTGACTAACTCAAAATATAACAAGCACTCAACTCATGCATAGTTATCATTTTTGTGGACAATTTATTTTCATTTCCTATTTCAACACATGCATTAACACAAAAACATGATGCCCAAGACATGTTTTAGTAGTTTATTAACGTGATAACACCGAGGGTGTTACAGTACCAGAAGCCGCATTAAACGCGGGTGGTTTGGTTTCGAATCGCTCCGCCTCCTCTTTTAATCTGGTGGTTTCTCCTTTCCTTGCACGCTTTTCCCATTTCCCTCCTCGCCCTCGCATTTTCTGTCTGCCAAAGCGAGAGAGAGAGAGAGAGAGGGAGAGAAAAGAGGTCACCCCGCCGCCGCCATCTCCGCCGTAGGGTCTCCGTCTTCCTCGATGGATCCGTGGCCACGCTCGACCTTCACCACCAAGGAGGCGATGGAGCTTGTTGGGAGGGAGCTCCTCCACCCTCTCACTGCTGGCGCGGCGCAGCCGGAGTGGAGGATCCCGGGCAACGAAGACTGGCCGAGCCCCCCGCCTGGCTACGTCGTCTCCTTCGCTCACTTCCATGAGCAGGGGTTCGGGACACCGGCGAGCAAGTTCTTCCGCGGGCTCCTTCACTACTACGGGATCGAGTTGCAGAACCTCAACCCCAACTCAATCCTACAGGTGGCGGTGTTCGTGGCTTTGTGCGAGGGCTTCTTGGGCATCAATCGCAATTTCGCCTTATGGAAATATTTCTTCTCCGCCATCGTCTTCCTGAAGACGGTGAAGTAGGGGGGTGACGACGCCGGTGTACATTGGTGGCTGCACACTTGGGCTCCGCCAGGCTCGGATGGATGGATACGTCTCCATGAGGGGATGACGTTCAACAAGGGGTGGCACCAGAAGTGGTTCTACCTCAGGAGCGACGTCGACGCGCCACTGCCCCCGTTCACCGGCCGCTACTTCAGAGCGGCGGCGGAGCACTGGGGCTATGGGCCCGTCGCTTCCAAGAAGAAGAAGCTCGACACCCTCCTCTAGGCGGTTCAACGCCTGGTGAACCACGGCGTCACCGGGGCCATCGTTATTGCCGCGTTCCACGAGCGGAGGGTGCTACCCCTGATGCAACGAGCGCACAGGTTGGACGAGATGGTGCCTGGTGCGTCCATCGAGGGGACGGCGCTCTCGGTGGAGCCGCTGAGCCGCGAGGAGTTCAAGAGGCATGTCAAGGTGGGGCTCGGGAGCATCCCTACTGATATCGCCCTTGACGACCACCCGCCGATGCGGACCGACGATGGCTTCATCGAAATGGTGAGCGCTCCTCTTCTTCTTCTTCTTCCTTTGGACTTTTCTGCCTTTTATCTGACTCGAGGCTCGAGTAATTGCAGGGAAATCTTTGCATGGTCCCCGACTTCAATCTGCCCCTCCCCGAGGACGCGGCTCAGAGGGAGAAGAACCGGCCCATGGCGAGGAGATGATGAAGAAGAAAGACGCAAAGAAGAAGAAGAAGGCCGACAAGGCCAGGAAGAAGGAGGAGCGGGAGAGACGCCGGAAGAGGCAGCGGGATGCTGGGGAGGAGGAGGAGGAGTCCAGCGAGGAAGAGGACGACGACGATGATGATGAAGGGGGGGTCGGGCCATATGACTGGCTAGACCCCATGGCTAAGGAGAGCGACGAGTCATCCCCTATGTTGGTGGGGAGAACGCCGCAGTCCCCGCTTCGAATTCGCGAGCCGGCGGACTTGAGCCAAGGGGGGACCACGGGGGCGGAGATCGGGGGCGGCGAGCCCCCGAGGCAGTCGGGGTCGGCCCGCCCCGAGGAGCAGATAGGAAGGGCCGAGCCCCCGAGGGTGACAGAGGCCGGGGGAGGCGAGCCTTCGAGGCGGCCGGGGTCGGTCCGCCCCGAGGAGCAGACGGGGAGGACCGAGCCTGTGAGGGCGGCGGAGGCCGGGGGAGGCGAGCCTTCGAGGCAGCCGGGGTCGGCCCGCCCCGAGGAGCAGACGGGGAGGACCGAGCCCCCGAGGGCGGTGGAGGCCGGGGGAGACGAGCCTTCGAGGCAACCGGGGTCGGCCTGCCCCGAGGAGCAGACGGGGAGGACCGAGCCCCCGAGGGCGGCGGAGGCGGCGCCTTCCTCTCGGCCTAGCGCAGCTGAGACGGCGGCTAGGAAGAGGACTCGCCCTGACGAGGCGGGTCGGCCTTAGTCGCACTGGCGTCGAAACACCGTCGCCCTACGTCGCAGAGGTAGGCAGAGTCCTTTGTTCGGATTATTTGTGGAGAATTTTTCGCAAGGGTCGCTGAAACTTGTTTTTCGCAAGGGAGCCCAGTCTGTCCCTCCACTTCTCACGCCGTGGAAGGCGCTTAGGAGGCAGGGGCAGGACCAGGCTCCGGCCGATGAGCGCCGGGTTCGGATGCCTCTGCCGCGGGACGGACCGTCGGCCCTCTGTAGGAGCCCTCTACTGAGGAGGGGCCGAAGGAGCTAGCCATCCTCGTTCCGCCTCCGACCGGCGCTGCGCCGTCCGCCAGGGATGGGGATGGAACTGTTGCAGTCGGCTCCGCAGTTCGGGTCGGATCCTGTCCCCCAGCCGGAGCTCCTTGAGAAGACTGCTGCCGCGGCGCCCCCACCTTCGACGGTGGCGGAGCCCGACCCAGCTGAGGCGACTGCAGCGGCTGAGGCGGCGATGGTGGATCCCGTGCCCCAGGGCCCCTCGGCCCAGGCGGGAGCCACCGTTGGAGGCGGGGCCTAAGTGGAGGAGACGGCGCTGCAGGACGCTGAGGTCGTCGAGGTGGAGATAGTGCTGGCGCCGGCCGGCGAGTCGTCTGGCGCGGTCAAGGCGACCCGGTCCGCCCCCGCCGAGGGGCTCAGGGCCCTCATGCGGGTGGGAGGCAACCCCAACGAATAGGGTGGTCCACGCCTCACCTGGGTGGATCGGGAGAACTCCGAGGACCCTGTCTTCGTGCTGGACGACGTCGCGGAGCAGGGGTACTGGGACCGGGTGCATGCGGGTCTTCGAAGCTTCTCCGGGACCCTGACAGCGGCGCTGTCGGTACTGCACGACGACGTGGCTCCGGCCGGCCAGGTAAGTTGTACCGAGTATGTCGTGCTGATTCTTGTTTGCTTTCCTTCCTCTTCCTGTGATCTTGACGTAACCCTGCATGCAGGCGCTCTATTTCTGTGTAGCGACAAAATTTTAAGCTGGTAGTTATATACATACACGCTAGGAACTTTTCTGACACTGTGCAATGCAATGTTTGCTAGCTGAATGTGAAATTCCATTATGGTTTTTGAATGCTTGGCGTGGTGTTGGTAGTTTAAAAATTAGAGCAAGATTTATAAAAATTGAAAACCTAGTTGTGGTTAGAAAAAATAAAATATGGTTGGCTTGAGAAGTAATTTTTTTATGGAAAGAAATAATATAGAACTTGAGTATGAATCTTAAATGCAAATTGAAGTCCAAAGTATGTAGGAAGTAGTGTAATTTTTGTTTGGGAAAAATAGTTGTTAAACTAGTGTGAAGGCTTGCCTTGTTAAAAAAAAGGGGTGGAGAAAAGGAGTTAAAAAAAGAAAGAAGAAGGGGGAGGGCGGCCTGTTGCCCTAGCCCAGCCGCACCAGCCCATCCCTCTCCCTCTCTCCCTCCAGCTCCCGCGCGAGGCCGACCCAGCGACCTCGGCCCGCTGCCATCGTCGCCCACTCCCACCCCGCGCTCTCTCTCTCCCTCTCTCGGCGTCGCTGACGAACGGGCCCCGTAGGACCCACCTGTCACTCTCTCCTTTCCCTCGCTTCCCTGTTTCCATCGTCGCGCGGCGTCGCTGGCTGCTGCTCGCCGGTGTTGCCTCTACCGCTAGCGCTCGTGGTCGCCGCTCACTGCTCGTACGCTGCTCTCTGCTCGCTGTCTCCCCCTGCACCGTCCGGCTCGGCTCGAGTGGCCGCGTCGCGCGCGTCCCATAGCGCCGCTGGGACACGCGCACATGGCCGCCGTCGTCGCCTTGCCATTAAGGCACTGCGGCCGCACGAGCCGTGTCACCCTGGGCGCCCACATCTCTGGCCTTTAGTGCTTGCACGTGGGACGTTGCCAGTTTCGCCACGTTCCACCAAGCCTGGGACCAGCTGAGCCAAGGTGTGCCCTCCCTCTGTTCCCTGCCGCCATGGCCGCCTGAGCCGCGGCTTTGATTTCGCCAGGGAGGGGTCATCTCGAGCCCTTGCATCACGTCCCCAGCCTCGCCATTTCGTCGCTCAGCCGCAGATCCCCAATGTTGTCTTAATTCACGCCGTGCCAAGCCGCACCGATCACACTCTCCTTTTCTCCCTCCGCTGTCGTCCCGCCGCCGTGACACCGTGGTCCGGTTCGGCAGAGAGAGGCCACCTCGTATCGATTCGTCGCGCCCACGTCTTCGCCAGTGAGTCAGGGATCCGCCGACCCTGCACCGCCTTTAATCCCTCCGTGACAAACTCCAATTTGCGAGTTTCCCGCCGCCGTGGCCATTAAGGCCGAATTCACCGCCACCGACTTCCATCCACACAGGAGACGCGATCGCGCCGCCGTGGAGCGCCGCCGATCTCACCGGGTCGCTCGTGGCCAGCCTCCCTCAGCCGCTTCTTGCGTCAACCTTCACCATAGGCTAGATCTCGGTAAGCTCCTGGTGCTCTACGGCCACCTCATTGGCTGGTTAATCGCTTAGGTTCGCCGGAACAGCCTCGCCGCCGCCGTGAACCGCCGCCCCCCCGTGGCTGCATGTGCTGGCACACCCCCGAGCCTCTAACCGCCACCCGACCCTACGGGTCTAGTTGGAGATGGATGTCGGCCCTTAGTCGGGTCAGTTTAGGCCTTAGTTGGCCGGCGTAGGCGCGGGCTGCCGACGGTTGCCGCGTCGCCGCGCGCGTCGTCGTCGGGACTTCGCGTCGGAAATTAGAGGAAGGCCAGGGGGTTAAGTGAGAAGATCAGAGAGAGAGGAATAGGAAAAGGACGGCGGGTTAGTTTCGGCAGTGTTTAGGGTCTCTTTTGCAAAAGTGGCAGCGCGCACGCGGGCTTCGCCTCGCGGGCCGTTTTCGCGCGCGGGCCGAGCTTTCGGTGGGCCGCGCTGGGCTGGTTGCCCTTTTTCTTTTTCTAGCGAATTAAAATTAGTTTGTTAATTAGATTTCTGGACTGATCTTTGGTAAATCATATAAAATCAAATACATGTCCAAAAATTATGAAATAAATTTTGTAAACTTCCTAAAATCATGATCTACCTGTTGGTGATTTTTGTCCATATAGCTCTGCAACTTTTATTAAGTGCAATTAAATTAAGTTGGGATCACTTAATATTATTTGTTATATTTGTAGGATTTTTTGTGGTAGTTTGGTAAATAATCAAATTTTAAAACTTTTACAGTAGCTTCATTGTATTATTATGTGCTCTCTGTAATTTTTATAGCTCTAGCTAGGTTAGTTTGATAGGGATAGCAAGAATGCTATGACTTAGGAAATATTAAATCAAGAATTAAACTTAAAAGAAGCTTAGGGAATAAAGGGTTTAGCTATGTTTAAGTTCACAGAGTGCTCAATTCAGTACTCGAGTGGGTTGAGTAGCTGAACTCTGTGTCAGCGCGGTGCTTATACATTGTTTTGCCTGTGGATGCACCCTGCATTCCGGTTGTGGTAGATTTACTTGGGGTGACAACCTTGTAGATTCTCTGTATTCCACATCCCGTTTGTAGGACTAGTGGGACCTATGTCACAGGGGAGAAGTATATTATTATGCTCCTCCTAAGAGATGTCCCCTATGCATAAATGAAGAGTTAATTATTGCTATAGTGTGTATATGCTTTTGTATGCTAAGATTTGTTAATTATAAATAACTTAGAAATCTTTCTCTTGATTATTACTTAGTTTTGCTATGCTACATTTATGAGTATCAATCTCTCTCTGAATTGTCATATACTTAATTTATAAATATCTTAAACTTACCCCTGTTTAGAGTAAGTGTTAGTTAGTGATTTCATCATAAATAAATATTTATCAATCTCTTCTTTGCCATCATTCCTCCTAGTGGTAAATAACGATACCTGGAATACCCCCGGTGAAATGTTACAATGGTATATCTGTGCGCTTGCAGAATTCTTAATTTCTAATTCACACTAACAAATACCAACAGAGATCAAGACACACCACAAGAGAGAAATCTCCACAACACTCTCAAGATGTAGAAGTAGAATAGTTGAGTTGAGAGTTAGGGAGAGTTGAGCTATGCTCAGGTTCTAGAGAAATCATCGGAGGTCTGGTATATCTTTGTATCTTACCTTTTCAATATCTTCTCTATTTACTTTTATGCCTTTCATGTATATGGGTAGTATAGTTGTCATACATTGGCTTGGGATCTCCGCTCGCATCGAGTGCTTTAGTTACCATATGTGACTAGAGTAGTAATCAATAATGTAGACGTGGTGTCTAGACTATGGGTTCCCTGAGTTTGTGCGCAATCCCACAATTAGTTATGGTACCCCAGGGGTGACAGCTCTGTCAGGCCTTTGTAATCCACCACGTTCGGATTGGTGTTCGTAGAGCTTTTGGCAGCCTTCCCCCCGACCACGTTTTCTCACCCCCTCGAGGGTCGAAAAGGTACTGCTGCTCCAAAGTGTTATTGCGTGTGATCCTTATATCTACCCATGCTTTAGTTATACCTTCTAGTCTAAACTAGAATAGAACCAAAGTAATAGAGAAGTATTTAGGAACCTTGAACTCACCCGTTGTCCTCTCAATTTAGCTAGACTGCTCATTTATTTTACCATGGAATTCTCCTATATGTGTGTTATTATTCATAACTCTTATCATTATCATCACTTACCCCCACTTTAGTCTAGTTGGTATACTAGTTAGTAGATACATGATGGTGAACTATCAACTTCTTTAACCATTGTTTCCCTGTGGATAAATACGATACCTTGGAATACTCCTGGGTGAAAGCTACAGCAGTATCCGTGGTATCCGTGCGCTTGCGGATTTATCTGTTTGCGTTTAAGAATACCAACAAGCTTTCTGGTGCCGTTGCCGGGAAAACAATTGGCGTAAAGATTTTGATATTGATCTTGATGTCTACTAATCTAGTTATCACTAGCTTTTGTGGCATTACCCCTATTCTATTGAATTGTGGAATAGATAGGACAACAGACGCCGCTTCGACCTTCTGGCAAGTTTCCACAAGAAAAAAAAGAAGAAGAGAGAAACTTTGAAGAACCCAGGGTGCCTGAACGTTCATGATCCATCAACACTGGAACTCTTCCATCTCACAGGTTTGTATAGACATATATATTATTCTAACCATGTGTAGATTGGAGAAAAAGGTTGCCGTCACAAGAATTCAAATCTCATCCCATGTGACGAACATAGATGCTGCATTACTCACAAAATTTCATTGTGAGTCATGGTAAGTTTGATGGAGAAAGGTGAGATAGTCCTGCTCATGGACTTTAAACTTGATGACCACTTATCTTTTAATTTTTGCATTCCATTCATGTTTACTTTGAATAATCCATGCATCCGCTTCCGTTTAGTTTGGGTTTTCTCATGTCAAATCCATAGCGTGTTTAGTTCTCTGCATATATCCTTGCCATTTGCGTCCTTTTATCTAAAAAAAGAAAATATATATTCCTCACCATGATCATGCTCTTTCATCTCCATTTGAGTAAACCTCTATAATGCTTTCATGCTACCTTGGTCTGCTATAGTATGCTTAGGTTTGGGGCATCTTACTTCCAAAAGCTTTTTAAATTAAGCATGGTGCTTAGGTTAAAATGCTTTCCTAAATCAAATTAGACGTAGTGTCTAGTTTGATTTTTGAACCAAGAGTATGCTTTAGTAGATACTAGTTATTTTGTTGGACTAACCCCTGCAGAAAACTTTCAAATTCAATTTGGGAAAATCCTGAGATGAATTCACATTAGAGATGAATCAAGGTATGTGATGAACTCCAATAACTTTGCGCAAAGAAGACCCAGCTCATTCTTCATGGAAGGAAGAACTGTGAGTATCAAAGTTTATTCACTTATCTTTTGCTGCAAGTTATCTTTGCCTTGAACCATGCTAGAATGCAGAAAACAAAAATATTTTATATAAAACATGATAAACAAAACCTATGCTAAAGTAATCCTAGAAAACTATCTTTTCATTAGCATAGATGAAAATCCCATAAATTATGGATAACAACCCGTATTTCAAAATTTTTGTATCCCCTCGTGTATGTGTCCACTAACATTTTGCAGGGATAAATAAATTTAAGATATGCCTATTCATGGTTTGGTATGAACCTGCGAAACCCAAACCAAACCACCACTGTAGTTATGGAATAAAGAGAAATAAGACGAGTGCCATAAAACACATCTACAATAAAAGCACTCACTCATAAGAAGTGGACGAACAAATCAACAGGCCATGAGCAACGTCGAAAACAACTTAGCATTGAGCCTCCCCAAGAGTCAAGCTAGGATGGTAATGACAAACAGGGTGCAACTTACCCTGTATTGGCCAAACTAATGCTTGTTCTTATCATCTTCGACACCAACTCACACATCGGCAGCAAGGACTATGATGACGAAATACCACTACAACATGGCATGCATCCTCATATCAACAAATGTCATCAATCAATGAAGATCTGTCGACAGTGTCTCGTGAGGTCGTGAATGACCATGGTCGCAAGATGGCATCCCTAAGTCATTGGAGATAAAGCTTTCATGCAAATATCAATGGGGTTCCTCCCTTGACCATCAAGACAGCTGGCGTATTGTTATCAAACAGAGAAGAACAACTTTTTGCCACATCGCTGGAAGATAAAGATAATCAAGGAGGAACTCAAGATTGCAACTCCAATGAACACCAACAGAACCAAAACTTTATTCATGTTTCTCTAACCTTAGGCACATAGAACAGGATAAGGTTGATGTTATGTGATTTGTTCCTTCTTATAACATGAGTGATAAAATTAGAAGGATGAGCATGAATGTATCATTTAAATACATTTGGTAAAAAGGATTAAGTTGCTTAACCTATGGAAGGATTGTCCAACTTTACATAATGTACCAAACTTTACATGATTATGACTATCATCTTCGACATAAGATATGCAACATTTTAGCTCATTTGGTTAAGACTTATGAGATCAAGAAAGTGGTGCTATGAAAAAAACTTAAAGAACAAGACATGTTGAGTTAGTCAGGATGGATCAAGCAAAGTTGTAACTCAAACAT
>JAHUYU010000222.1:0-25942 GCA_030439765.1 Tripidium arundinaceum
CCGATCACCGAATAAAGAAGAAAGAATTCAAGCAAGGAGACAAGGTCATACTTTTCAATTCAAAAGTTAAGCTCTTTGGTGAAGGAAAATTACGTAGCAAATGGAAAGGACCATACACTATCATCAACACCACGCCACATGGTGCAATCACCATTCAGGATGATGACGGTAACATTTTTAAAGCCAATGGTCAACGCTTGAAAATTTTCCTAGCGCCTTCTCATGATATTAATTTTAGCCAAGAAATAGATAGAATAGAACTAATTTCTTTTGATAAATTCATAAACCAACTAAAAATTTAAAAATAGACTTTCTCAAGCATGAATCTTGGTTAATTACTTTTATGCCCTCACTAAATAATCCATGATTCTTGCTTCATTTGATTAAATCATGATTGATTCTTGCTGATCACATGTATCTTCACTCATAAATTTTTGAATCATGTGAATTTTGACAAATCAAATTTGTTTGATATCCTTGATCATGCTCAATCCTGCTTTATCACTCACTGATCTTAACATAAAAAAATCCGACACCCATATATCCCGTATCCCCATGCATGCATATGAATCTGGACGCAAATTAGGCTCAGGGGAAGGAGCTTGGGGTGCGGCCGCACCAGGGTGCGGCCGCACCACGCCTGGCTCCTCTAGGCCCCAATCTTCTCCCACATCATCTCTGATTCATTCTTGATTTGTTTATTTGAAGTTTCTGCCTGACCGCTAGTTTGAGGGTGATATGGGGTGGCAATGATGTGCTTGGCCCCAAGCTCTTTCAGGAAGGCTCTGAATGTTCTGTCAATGAAGTGAGATCCCCCATCGCTTATCACCATCCTTGGTGTTCCAAAACGAGGGAAAATCACTTCATGAAACATCTTCCTTGCATGCTTGGCATCTGCAGCTTTGCATGGTATTGCTTCCACCCATTTGGATACATAATCAACAGCGATGAGGATATACTCGCAATCCTGAGATTTTTGGAATGGCCCCATGAAGTCAATGCCCCACACATCAAATATTTCTATTTGAAGGTTGTAGTGTAGGGGCATTGCATTGCGAGTAGTTATGCCTCCTTGCAGCTGGCATTTCCGACACCTTCGGATGAATTCTTTGGTGTCTTCATACATCGTTGGCCAAAAGAATCCACACTGCCAGATTTTGGCTTGTGTGCGGAATACTCCGTAATGACCTCCGTATGGTGCTGCATGGCATTTCTCGATAATTTGCATACCCTCTGCTGTTGGTACACATCTCCTCAACAATCCGTCAGAGCAGACCCTGTACAGATACGGGTCATCCCAAAGGTGACGTCTGCTTTCGACTTGTAATTTCCTCCTGTTTTCTCCCGGTGGTACATAACCTGTAACCATGTAGTTGACGATGTTTGCGTACCACGGGTTGGAGTCTGTCACCTTTAGAAGCATGTCGTCGCGTAGGAAGTCATTTATTGGTAATTCCTGCATGTTAGTGACTTGCATACGCGATAGATGATCTGCAACGATATTCTCTACTCCCTTTTTATCTTTTATTTCAAGGTCAAATTCTTGGAGTAAAAGAACCCATCTTATTAATCGCTGTTTAGCATCTTTCTTAGTGAGCAAGTATTTTAGTGCAGCATGATCAGTGTAAATCACAACTTTTGCTCCAACTAAGTAAGATCTAAACTTGTCGATAGCAAAAACAACTGCCAAGAGTTCTTTTTCAGTAGTGGCATAATTAAGTTGTGCTCCTGTCAGTGTTTTGCTAGCATAGGCGATTGCGTCATGCTTTTTATCTTTGGTTTGGCCAAGGACCGCACCAACAGCATAGTCACTAGCATCACACATGATCTCAAAAGGTAGCGACCAATCGGGAGGTTGGATTATTGGCGCTGAGATGAGTGCTTTCTTAAGAGTATGAAAAGCATTTAAGCACTCATTAGTGAACTCGAAAGGCGCATCCTTAGCTAACAGGTTTGTGAGGGGTCTAGAGATTTGTGAAAAGTCTTTAATGAACCGTCTGTAGAACCCCGCATGACCTAGGAAGCTACGGATGCCTTTTACATTCACAGGGGGTGGTAGTTGTTCGATCACCTCGATCTTTGCTTTGTCTACCTCAATCCCTCTTTCGGACACAAGGTGCCCAAGGACGATGCCTTCTCGGACCATGAAATGGCATTTTCCCAGTTAAGCACTAGGTCCTTCTCTTGGCATCGTTGCAAGACTTTGTCTAGATTCTCAAGGCAGTGATCAAAAGTTTTCCCATAGACTGAAAAGTCATCCATGAAAACTTCCATGATTTCTTCAATCATGTCTGAGAAAATAGACATCATGCACCGTTGGAATGAAGCGGGTGCATTGCACAACCCGAATGACATTCGTCGGTATGCATATGTTCCATACGGGCATGTAAACGTTGTCTTGCTTTGATCATCGGGGTGGATGGGAATCTGATGATACCCTGAATACCCATCAAGGAAACAGAAGAAAGAATGCTTCGCCAACCGTTCCAGCATTTCATCAATGAAGGGCAGTGGGAAGTGGTCTTTCTTTGTGGCCGAGTTGAGTTTTCGGTAGTCTATACACATTCTCCACCCCGTGACAGTTCGTTGTGGGATTAATTCATTTTTGTTGTTTTCAACGACCGTCATTCCTCCCTTTTTGGGTACCAACTTGGACGGGACTAACCCAGTCGCTATGTGGTACGGGATAAATTATCCCGGCGTGAAGAAGTTTGAGGACTTCTTTCTTCACGACTTCCCGCATCGCATTGTTGAGCCTACGCTGAGGCTCTCGAGACGGTGTACTCGAAGGGTCAATTGGAATGCGATGGGTACAAAGGGTTGGACTTATCCCCTTAAGATCCTGTAAGGAATACCCAAAAACAGACCTATGCTTTTCTAAGATGGCGATGAGTTTGGATGTCTCCTTATCAGTAAGCTTATCACTTATGATTACAGGAGTTTGTTTGTCGCCATTCAGGAAAGCATAACGTAGGCCTGTAGGCAGGGGTTTAAGTTCAACTGGAGGTCGTGCCGGTGCTTCCTCCTGAGGAAGTTCTATTGTTTCGCCTAAGTCGTCCTCCTCTTTGATGAAGAATTCAGCATCTTTTTCTAAGGATGACTCGGGAGATTCGGAAGGTGAAACCGACATGACTTCCTTGGGCAGATTAGGATAGGGAAAAGAATCTGCCACCGAGTTTTTGGCTTGAGCGATAGGAAAAGAAAAGGTGTCTTTCCCCAACTTAACGTTCAGTTCCCCTGAAGTTGGTGGGTCTAAGAAGAGTTTCTCTAGGGGATGCCCGATCCTGACGTCGAAATTTTGAATGTTGAAGACATGGAAATCAAGGGCCATTTCGATCTTATCATGATGAATTGTTATGTTATGCAAAATTCCACATCCTTTTAGGTTGGTACGTGGAGCGATTCTGAGGTTTTTGTTTGTCGGAGCAAGAGGTTTACTGCCAAAATAGGTAGATGCAAATGATGTGGATATTATGTTTGCTCCAACAGTTGGATTGTATAGTACATCCACCAGATCATCACGGATATGACATTGAATGGTTACAGAAGGGGTGCAAATCTGAATTTCTTCAGAAGAGTGCTCTGCTTCTTCTACCCATTCGCTGCTCATGATAGCAGTCAGCTCCTTAATAGATTTCCTAAGGAATTCTTTGTCTAGAGGGTCACAAGGAGTGACAGGGACTGGTGGTTTCTTTTGACAAGAGTATTTTAAGGTGTTTCCGAAATCTTCAAGAAATTCGTCCTCAAAATATGGAAAGTTTGAAGGTTGGAAACCTTCCTCCAGAGTTTCTGGTTCGGGTGAGGGTCTCTGGATAGGAGCTATGGGCTCGGCCTCAGCCGAAGAGACTTCCTCGGGTTTTGGTTCGGGTTCTACACGGAGGGGTTCTAGCGGAGGAGTGTTTTCTAGAATGCGATCTAGAAGAGCTTCTCCTTCTACTGTGGTTTTATGTGCAAAAGATCCTCCGGCAGCTATATCGAGCTGTCAGACTCCTTGCTAAGACCTAACCAAAAATGTTGTAACAGCACATGGTTTGGTATAGACAAGTCTGGGCCAGAACGTGATAGGATTGAAAATCTGTCCCAGGCTGCACCTATAGTTTCCTTCTCTTTTTGTTGGAAGTTGAGAATCTCCTGTCGTAGGGCAGCGATTTGAGATATAGGGAAGAACGCGAGACAGAATCTGTTCCTCAGTTCTTCCCAATCTCCATTTACCTTCCCTACGTTGTGGGCGTACCATTGTTTCGCCCTCTCATTAAGTGAGAAAGGGAACAACTTCCACCGAAGTGTTTCTTGTGACATGCCCGAAATGGTTAGGCATGCACAGAGTTGCTCAAACTCCCTTAAATGGTGATAGGGGTTTTCATAATCTAACCCGAGAAGGTCTGTTCCCGAACCATGGCTATAAAGCCAGGGCGGAGTTCATAGCTGGAAGCTGTGATTGGCTTCGATGATTGCGGTGGCTCTACAAACTCGCCCTTGGGAGCAGAGAGGGTTTGAATGGTTGGTTGATCCATTGGAAAAAAGATTAAAAGAAAAGAAAGATTAAAATAAAGGATACACAGGCGAACTAGGTTCGGAGACAAAAACGACGACCGTTCCCCGGCAACGGCGCCAGAAATGCTTGTTGGTATTTCTTAGCGTAAGCAGAAAAAGTCCGCAAGTGCACGGAAGTACCGTTGTAGCACTTCACCCGGTGGTATTCAGGGTATCGTATTTCCACGAGGAACGGTGGTGTTAAAGGTCTCTCAGCTAGTTCTCCCAAGAAAACAACAAAAATGAATTAATCCCACAACGAACTGTCACGGGGTGGAGAATGTGTATAGACTACCGAAAACTCAACTCGGCCACAAAGAAAGACCACTTCCCACTGCCCTTCATTGATGAAATGCTGGAACGGTTGGCGAAGCATTCTTTCTTCTGTTTCCTTGATGGGTATTCAGGGTATCATCAGATTCCCATCCACCCCGATGATCAAAGCAAGACAACGTTTACATGCCCGTATGGAACATATGCATACCGACGAATGTCATTCGGGTTGTGCAATGCACCCGCTTCATTCCAACGGTGCATGATGTCTATTTTCTCAGACATGATTGAAGAAATCATGGAAGTTTTCATGGATGACTTTTCAGTCTATGGGAAAACTTTTGATCACTGCCTTGAGAATCTAGACAAAGTCTTGCAACGATGCCAAGAGAAGGACCTAGTGCTTAACTGGGAAAATGCCATTTCATGGTCCGAGAAGGCATCGTCCTTGGGCACCTTGTGTCCGAAAGAGGGATTGAGGTAGACAAAGCAAAGATCGAGGTGATCGAACAACTACCACCCCCTGTGAATGTAAAAGGCATCCGTAGCTTCCTAGGTCATGCGGGGTTCTACAGACGGTTCATTAAAGACTTTTCACAAATCTCTAGACCCCTCACAAACCTGTTAGCTAAGGATGCGCCTTTCGAGTTCACTAATGAGTGCTTAAATGCTTTTCATACTCTTAAGAAAGCACTCATCTCAGCGCCAATAATCCAACCTCCCGATTGGTCGCTACCTTTTGAGATCATGTGTGATGCTAGTGACTATGCTGTTGGTGCGGTCCTTGGCCAAACCAAAGATAAAAAGCATGACGCAATCGCCTATGCTAGCAAAACACTGACAGGAGCACAACTTAATTATGCCACTACTGAAAAAGAACTCTTGGCAGTTGTTTTTGCTATCGACAAGTTTAGATCTTACTTAGTTGGAGCAAAAGTTGTGATTTACACTGATCATGCTGCACTAAAATACTTGCTCACTAAGAAAGATGCTAAACAGCGATTAATAAGATGGGTTCTTTTACTCCAAGAATTTGACCTTGAAATAAAAGATAAAAAGGGAGTAGAGAATATCGTTGCAGATCATCTATCGCGTATGCAAGTCACTAACATGCAGGAATTACCAATAAATGACTTCCTACGCGACGACATGCTTCTAAAGGTGACAGACTCCAACCCGTGGTACGCAAACATCGTCAACTACATGGTTACAGGTTATGTACCACCGGGAGAAAACAGGAGGAAATTACAAGTCGAAAGCAGACGTCACCTTTGGGATGACCCGTATCTGTACAGGGTCTGCTCTGACGGATTGTTGAGGAGATGTGTACCAACAGCAGAGGGTATGCAAATTATCGAGAAATGCCATGCAGCACCATACGGAGGTCATTACGGAGTATTCCGCACACAAGCCAAAATCTGGCAGTGTGGATTCTTTTGGCCAACGATGTATGAAGACACCAAAGAATTCATCCGAAGGTGTCGGAAATGCCAGCTGCAAGGAGGCATAACTACTCGCAATGCAATGCCCCTACACTACAACCTTCAAATAGAAATATTTGATGTGTGGGGCATTGACTTCATGGGGCCATTCCAAAAATCTCAGGATTGCGAGTATATCCTCATCGCTGTTGATTATGTATCCAAATGGGTGGAAGCAATACCATGCAAAGCTGCAGATGCCAAGCATGCAAGGAAGATGTTTCATGAAGTGATTTTCCCTCGTTTTGGAACACCAAGGATGGTGATAAGCGATGGGGGATCTCACTTCATTGACAGAACATTCAGAGCCTTCCTGAAAGAGCTTGGGGCCAAGCACATCATTGCCACCCCATATCACCCTCAAACTAGCGGTCAGGCAGAAACTTCAAATAAACAAATCAAGAATGAATCAGAGATGATGTGGGAGAAGATTGGGGCCTAGAGGAGCCAGGCGTGGTGCGGCCGCACCCTGGTGCGGCCGCACCCCAAGCTCCTTCCCCTGAGCCTAATTTGCGTCCAGATTCATATGCATGCATGGGGATACGGGATATATGGGTGTCGGATTTTTTTATGTTAAGATCAGTGAGTGATAAAGCAGGATTGAGCATGATCAAGGATATCAAACAAATTTGATTTGTCAAAATTCACATGATTCAAAAATTTATGAGTGAAGATACATGTGATCAGCAAGAATCAATCATGATTTAATCAAATGAAGCAAGAATCATGGATTATTTAGTGAGGGCATAAAAGTAATTAACCAAGATTCATGCTTGAGAAAGTCTATTTTTAAATTTTTAGTTGGTTTATGAATTTATCAAAAGAAATTAGTTCTATTCTATCTATTTCTTGGCTAAAATTAATATCATGAGAAGGCGCTAGGAAAATTTTCAAGCGTTGACCATTGGCTTTAAAAATGTTACCGTCATCATCCTGAATGGTGATTGCACCATGTGGCGTGGTGTTGATGATAGTGTATGGTCCTTTCCATTTGCTACGTAATTTTCCTTCACCAAAGAGCTTAACTTTTGAATTGAAAAGTATGACCTTGTCTCCTTGCTTGAATTCTTTCTTCTTTATTCGGTGATCGTGCCATCTTTTGGTTCTTTCTTTGTAGATTTTGGCACTATGGTAGGCCTTCTCTCTCCATTCTTCTAGCTCGGCGATTTGTTTCTGTCTGTACTTGCCGGCTAGCTTCACATCCATGTTCCAGCTCTTTTTTGCCCAGTGAGCTCGGTGTTCAAGCTCAACTGGTAAGTGGCAACTTTTTCCATAAATGAGCTGGAATGGTGACATGCTGATGGGGGTCTTGTAAGCTGTCCTGTATGCCCAAAGTGCATCAGGGAGCTTGTTCTTCCATCCTTTTCCCATCTCGTTGACCACTTTCTGAGGCTATTCTTGATTTGTTTATTTGAAGTTTCTGCCTGACCGCTAGTTTGAGGGTGATATGGGGTGGCAATGATGTGCTTGGCCCCAAGCTCTTTCAGGAAGGCTCTGAATGTTCTGTCAATGAAGTGAGATCCCCCATCGCTTATCACCATCCTTGGTGTTCCAAAACGAGGGAAAATCACTTCATGAAACATCTTCCTTGCATGCTTGGCATCTGCAGCTTTGCATGGTATTGCTTCCACCCATTTGGATACATAATCAACAGCGATGAGGATATACTCGCAATCCTGAGATTTTTGGAATGGCCCCATGAAGTCAATGCCCCACACATCAAATATTTCTATTTGAAGGTTGTAGTGTAGGGGCATTGCATTGCGAGTAGTTATGCCTCCTTGCAGCTGGCATTTCCGACACCTTCGGATGAATTCTTTGGTGTCTTCATACATCGTTGGCCAAAAGAATCCACACTGCCAGATTTTGGCTTGTGTGCGGAATACTCCGTAATGACCTCCGTATGGTGCTGCATGGCATTTCTCGATAATTTGCATACCCTCTGCTGTTGGTACACATCTCCTCAACAATCCGTCAGAGCAGACCCTGTACAGATACGGGTCATCCCAAAGGTGACGTCTGCTTTCGACTTGTAATTTCCTCCTGTTTTCTCCCGGTGGTACATAACCTGTAACCATGTAGTTGACGATGTTTGCGTACCACGGGTTGGAGTCTGTCACCTTTAGAAGCATGTCGTCGCGTAGGAAGTCATTTATTGGTAATTCCTGCATGTTAGTGACTTGCATACGCGATAGATGATCTGCAACGATATTCTCTACTCCCTTTTTATCTTTTATTTCAAGGTCAAATTCTTGGAGTAAAAGAACCCATCTTATTAATCGCTGTTTAGCATCTTTCTTAGTGAGCAAGTATTTTAGTGCAGCATGATCAGTGTAAATCACAACTTTTGCTCCAACTAAGTAAGATCTAAACTTGTCGATAGCAAAAACAACTGCCAAGAGTTCTTTTTCAGTAGTGGCATAATTAAGTTGTGCTCCTGTCAGTGTTTTGCTAGCATAGGCGATTGCGTCATGCTTTTTATCTTTGGTTTGGCCAAGGACCGCACCAACAGCATAGTCACTAGCATCACACATGATCTCAAAAGGTAGCGACCAATCGGGAGGTTGGATTATTGGCGCTGAGATGAGTGCTTTCTTAAGAGTATGAAAAGCATTTAAGCACTCATTAGTGAACTCGAAAGGCGCATCCTTAGCTAACAGGTTTGTGAGGGGTCTAGAGATTTGTGAAAAGTCTTTAATGAACCGTCTGTAGAACCCCGCATGACCTAGGAAGCTACGGATGCCTTTTACATTCACAGGGGGTGGTAGTTGTTCGATCACCTCGATCTTTGCTTTGTCTACCTCAATCCCTCTTTCGGACACAAGGTGCCCAAGGACGATGCCTTCTCGGACCATGAAATGGCATTTTCCCAGTTAAGCACTAGGTCCTTCTCTTGGCATCGTTGCAAGACTTTGTCTAGATTCTCAAGGCAGTGATCAAAAGTTTTCCCATAGACTGAAAAGTCATCCATGAAAACTTCCATGATTTCTTCAATCATGTCTGAGAAAATAGACATCATGCACCGTTGGAATGAAGCGGGTGCATTGCACAACCCGAATGACATTCGTCGGTATGCATATGTTCCATACGGGCATGTAAACGTTGTCTTGCTTTGATCATCGGGGTGGATGGGAATCTGATGATACCCTGAATACCCATCAAGGAAACAGAAGAAAGAATGCTTCGCCAACCGTTCCAGCATTTCATCAATGAAGGGCAGTGGGAAGTGGTCTTTCTTTGTGGCCGAGTTGAGTTTTCGGTAGTCTATACACATTCTCCACCCCGTGACAGTTCGTTGTGGGATTAATTCATTTTTGTTGTTTTCAACGACCGTCATTCCTCCCTTTTTGGGTACCACTTGGACGGGACTAACCCAGTCGCTATGTGGTACGGGATAAATTATCCCGGCGTGAAGAAGTTTGAGGACTTCTTTCTTCACGACTTCCCGCATCGCATTGTTGAGCCTACGCTGAGGCTCTCGAGACGGTGTACTCGAAGGGTCAATTGGAATGCGATGGGTACAAAGGGTTGGACTTATCCCCTTAAGATCCTGTAAGGAATACCCAAAAACAGACCTATGCTTTTCTAAGATGGCGATGAGTTTGGATGTCTCCTTATCAGTAAGCTTATCACTTATGATTACAGGAGTTTGTTTGTCGCCATTCAGGAAAGCATAACGTAGGCCTGTAGGCAGGGGTTTAAGTTCAACTGGAGGTCGTGCCGGTGCTTCCTCCTGAGGAAGTTCTATTGTTTCGCCTAAGTCGTCCTCCTCTTTGATGAAGAATTCAGCATCTTTTTCTAAGGATGACTCGGGAGATTCGGAAGGTGAAACCGACATGACTTCCTTGGGCAGATTAGGATAGGGAAAAGAATCTGCCACCGAGTTTTTGGCTTGAGCGATAGGAAAAGAAAAGGTGTCTTTCCCCAACTTAACGTTCAGTTCCCCTGAAGTTGGTGGGTCTAAGAAGAGTTTCTCTAGGGGATGCCCGATCCTGACGTCGAAATTTTGAATGTTGAAGACATGGAAATCAAGGGCCATTTCGATCTTATCATGATGAATTGTTATGTTATGCAAAATTCCACATCCTTTTAGGTTGGTACGTGGAGCGATTCTGAGGTTTTTGTTTGTCGGAGCAAGAGGTTTACTGCCAAAATAGGTAGATGCAAATGATGTGGATATTATGTTTGCTCCAACAGTTGGATTGTATAGTACATCCACCAGATCATCACGGATATGACATTGAATGGTTACAGAAGGGGTGCAAATCTGAATTTCTTCAGAAGAGTGCTCTGCTTCTTCTACCCATTCGCTGCTCATGATAGCAGTCAGCTCCTTAATAGATTTCCTAAGGAATTCTTTGTCTAGAGGGTCACAAGGAGTGACAGGGACTGGTGGTTTCTTTTGACAAGAGTATTTTAAGGTGTTTCCGAAATCTTCAAGAAATTCGTCCTCAAAATATGGAAAGTTTGAAGGTTGGAAACCTTCCTCCAGAGTTTCTGGTTCGGGTGAGGGTCTCTGGATAGGAGCTATGGGCTCGGCCTCAGCCGAAGAGACTTCCTCGGGTTTTGGTTCGGGTTCTACACGGAGGGGTTCTAGCGGAGGAGTGTTTTCTAGAATGCGATCTAGAAGAGCTTCTCCTTCTACTGTGGTTTTATGTGCAAAAGATCCTCCGGCAGCTATATCGAGCTGTCAGACTCCTTGCTAAGACCTAACCAAAAATGTTGTAACAGCACATGGTTTGGTATAGACAAGTCTGGGCCAGAACGTGATAGGATTGAAAATCTGTCCCAGGCTGCACCTATAGTTTCCTTCTCTTTTTGTTGGAAGTTGAGAATCTCCTGTCGTAGGGCAGCGATTTGAGATATAGGGAAGAACGCGAGACAGAATCTGTTCCTCAGTTCTTCCCAATCTCCATTTACCTTCCCTACGTTGTGGGCGTACCATTGTTTCGCCCTCTCATTAAGTGAGAAAGGGAACAACTTCCACCGAAGTGTTTCTTGTGACATGCCCGAAATGGTTAGGCATGCACAGAGTTGCTCAAACTCCCTTAAATGGTGATAGGGGTTTTCATAATCTAACCCCGAGAAGGTCTGTTCCCGAACCATGGCTATAAAGCCAGGGCGGAGTTCATAGCTGGAAGCTGTGATTGGCTTCGATGATTGCGGTGGAGGTGCGTGTTGGCGGTTCTTAACTCACACTTCATACCACCAACATTTATATAAAACCTGCCCAAAAGCAACACCAAACTTAGAAATAGGGGTTTACAACTAACCATTTCCATGAGTTTTGGTGAGTTATCTATTTTGCAGGTACAAACATGAATATACACCAAAGTTTGATGAAAAGAAATAAGAATATCTCATTTTGGCCAAGCATACAAAGAAGAAAAGAGGGAAAAGCCCACTCAATTAGCAAATCTGGGCCAACCACCAACGAAAACAAGATCCAAGCCCAAATAGCAGCCCACCTGTCAAAGACGGTGGCAAGCCGAGCCAGGCCAGGTGCGGCCGCACCAGGGGTGCGGCCGCACCCCCATCACCGCCTCTCGGGCCCACCTTTGGCAGGGCGGTGCCATTAATGCCTCGGAGGTCGGTTGCGGTGGTGCTTTCCTAAAATACATTGGTAAACCGACCTCACCAAGCTACAAAAGGAGGAGGACACCCCCCTCTCAAATCATCATACACTTGAAGAGAAGAAGAAGAGCAAGCTCCATCTCCACATTAGCTTTTAGCTAGGCTAGTATAGGGAGTGAGTGAGGAAGAGTTAGAGGAATACCGGAGAATCGGCTACCTCTACTTCTTGTACTTGGCAAGGCTTGTACATCGGGTGGACGGAGTGCCGGACTTGTCGGCTCCATCTACACTTGTACCTCAACGATCATCTTGCTACTTGAAGTAAGAAGTTCGTGTTTATCTATTGATATTGAGTTCTTAAGTAAGATATCTTTGCTCATTATAAACTTGCGGGTTCGTCGTTCGTCCTTGTGACGGATACTCTAGTAGAGGACTCCTGATAAAGACGGAAGTTCCTGGCCAACGCTAGAGTAGTAACTGATAGCGTGGACGTGGTGTCCAAGCTAGAAGTTACCTTCGTTTGCCTCGTTCCCCACGGTTGAGGGGTAGGCGGCAGGTGGTGACAGCCCTGTCCGTCCCTCGTAATCCCCCACGTTCGGGTTCGACGTAGAGCTACAGGCTGGAGGTACTTGGCAGACCAAGTATAAGCCGGTGCCCAAAGCAAGTCTTTAGTGACCGAGCTATCTTACCTTAAGATCCCTATCCTTAGAAAAAACCTCACTACCCGAGTTATCCTTCTTCTTGTTTTCTTGGGAGAACTAGCTGAGAGACCTTTAACACCACCGTTCCTCGTGGAAATACGATACCCTGAATACCACCGGGTGAAGTGCTACAACGGTACTTCCGTGCACTTGCGGACTTTTTCTGCTTACGCTAAGAAATACCAACAAGCATTTCTGGCGCCGTTGCCGGGGAACGGTCGTCGTTTTTGTCTCCGAACCTAGTTCGCCTGTGTATCCTTTATTTTAATCTTTCTTTTCTTTTAATCTTTTTTCCAATGGATCAACCAACCATTCAAACCCTCTCTGCTCCCAAGGGCGAGTTTGTAGAGCCACCGCAATCATCGAAGCCAATCACAGCTTCCAGCTATGAACTCCGCCCTGGCTTTATAGCCATGGTTCGGGAACAGACCTTCTCGGGGTTAGATTATGAAAACCCCTATCACCATTTAAGGGAGTTTGAGCAACTCTGTGCATGCCTAACCATTTCGGGCATGTCACAAGAAACACTTCGGTGGAAGTTGTTCCCTTTCTCACTTAATGAGAGGGCGAAACAATGGTACGCCCACAACGTAGGGAAGGTAAATGGAGATTGGGAAGAACTGAGGAACAGATTCTGTCTCGCGTTCTTCCCTATATCTCAAATCGCTGCCCTACGACAGGAGATTCTCAACTTCCAACAAAAAGAGAAGGAAACTATAGGTGCAGCCTGGGACAGATTTTCAATCCTATCACGTTCTGGCCCAGACTTGTCTATACCAAACCATGTGCTGTTACAACATTTTTGGTTAGGTCTTAGCAAGGAGTCTGACAGCTCGATATAGCTGCCGGAGGATCTTTTGCACATAAAACCACAGTAGAAGGAGAAGCTCTTCTAGATCGCATTCTAGAAAACACTCCTCCGCTAGAACCCCTCCGTGTAGAACCCGAACCAAAACCCGAGGAAGTCTCTTCGGCTGAGGCCGAGCCCATAGCTCCTATCCAGAGACCCTCACCCGAACCAGAAACTCTGGAGGAAGGTTTCCAACCTTCAAACTTTCCATATTTTGAGGACGAATTTCTTGAAGATTTCGGAAACACCTTAAAATACTCTTGTCAAAAGAAACCACCAGTCCCTGTCACTCCTTGTGACCCTCTAGACAAAGAATTCCTTAGGAAATCTATTAAGGAGCTGACTGCTATCATGAGCAGCGAATGGGTAGAAGAAGCAGAGCACTCTTCTGAAGAAATTCAGATTTGCACCCCTTCTGTAACCATTCAATGTCATATCCGTGATGATCTGGTGGATGTACTATACAATCCAACTGTTGGAGCAAACATAATATCCACATCATTTGCATCTACCTATTTTGGCAGTAAACCTCTTGCTCCGACAAACAAAAACCTCAGAATCGCTCCACGTACCAACCTAAAAGGATGTGGAATTTTGCATAACATAACAATTCATCATGATAAGATCGAAATGGCCCTTGATTTCCATGTCTTCAACATTCAAAATTTCGACGTCAGGATCGGGCATCCCCTAGAGAAACTCTTCTTAGACCCACCAACTTCAGGGGAACTGAACGTTAAGTTGGGGAAAGACACCTTTTCTTTTCCTATCGCTCAAGCCAAAAACTCGGTGGCAGATTCTTTTCCCTATCCTAATCTGCCCAAGGAAGTCATGTCGGTTTCACCTTCCGAATCTCCCGAGTCATCCTTAGAAAAAGATGCTGAATTCTTCATCAAAGAGGAGGACGACTTAGGCGAAACAATAGAACTTCCTCAGGAGGAAGCACCGGCACGACCTCCAGTTGAACTTAAACCCCTGCCTACAGGCCTACGTTATGCTTTCCTGAATGGCGACAAACAAACTCCTGTAATCATAAGTGATAAGCTTACTGATAAGGAGACATCCAAACTCATCGCCATCTTAGAAAAGCATAGGTCTGTTTTTGGGTATTCCTTACAGGATCTTAAGGGGATAAGTCCAACCCTTTGTACCCATCGCATTCCAATTGACCCTTCGAGTACACCGTCTCGAGAGCCTCAGCGTAGGCTCAACAATGCGATGCGGGAAGTCGTGAAGAAAGAAGTCCTCAAACTTCTTCACGCCGGGATAATTTATCCCGTACCACATAGCGACTGGGTTAGTCCCGTCCAAGTGGTACCCAAAAAGGGAGGAATGACGGTCGTTGAAAACAACAAAAATGAATTAATCCCACAACGAACTGTCACGGGGTGGAGAATGTGTATAGACTACCGAAAACTCAACTCGGCCACAAAGAAAGACCACTTCCCACTGCCCTTCATTGATGAAATGCTGGAACGGTTGGCGAAGCATTCTTTCTTCTGTTTCCTTGATGGGTATTCAGGGTATCATCAGATTCCCATCCACCCCGATGATCAAAGCAAGACAACGTTTACATGCCCGTATGGAACATATGCATACCGACGAATGTCATTCGGGTTGTGCAATGCACCCGCTTCATTCCAACGGTGCATGATGTCTATTTTCTCAGACATGATTGAAGAAATCATGGAAGTTTTCATGGATGACTTTTCAGTCTATGGGAAAACTTTTGATCACTGCCTTGAGAATCTAGACAAAGTCTTGCAACGATGCCAAGAGAAGGACCTAGTGCTTAACTGGGAAAATGCCATTTCATGGTCCGAGAAGGCATCGTCCTTGGGCACCTTGTGTCCGAAAGAGGGATTGAGGTAGACAAAGCAAAGATCGAGGTGATCGAACAACTACCACCCCCTGTGAATGTAAAAGGCATCCGTAGCTTCCTAGGTCATGCGGGGTTCTACAGACGGTTCATTAAAGACTTTTCACAAATCTCTAGACCCCTCACAAACCTGTTAGCTAAGGATGCGCCTTTCGAGTTCACTAATGAGTGCTTAAATGCTTTTCATACTCTTAAGAAAGCACTCATCTCAGCGCCAATAATCCAACCTCCCGATTGGTCGCTACCTTTTGAGATCATGTGTGATGCTAGTGACTATGCTGTTGGTGCGGTCCTTGGCCAAACCAAAGATAAAAAGCATGACGCAATCGCCTATGCTAGCAAAACACTGACAGGAGCACAACTTAATTATGCCACTACTGAAAAAGAACTCTTGGCAGTTGTTTTTGCTATCGACAAGTTTAGATCTTACTTAGTTGGAGCAAAAGTTGTGATTTACACTGATCATGCTGCACTAAAATACTTGCTCACTAAGAAAGATGCTAAACAGCGATTAATAAGATGGGTTCTTTTACTCCAAGAATTTGACCTTGAAATAAAAGATAAAAAGGGAGTAGAGAATATCGTTGCAGATCATCTATCGCGTATGCAAGTCACTAACATGCAGGAATTACCAATAAATGACTTCCTACGCGACGACATGCTTCTAAAGGTGACAGACTCCAACCCGTGGTACGCAAACATCGTCAACTACATGGTTACAGGTTATGTACCACCGGGAGAAAACAGGAGGAAATTACAAGTCGAAAGCAGACGTCACCTTTGGGATGACCCGTATCTGTACAGGGTCTGCTCTGACGGATTGTTGAGGAGATGTGTACCAACAGCAGAGGGTATGCAAATTATCGAGAAATGCCATGCAGCACCATACGGAGGTCATTACGGAGTATTCCGCACACAAGCCAAAATCTGGCAGTGTGGATTCTTTTGGCCAACGATGTATGAAGACACCAAAGAATTCATCCGAAGGTGTCGGAAATGCCAGCTGCAAGGAGGCATAACTACTCGCAATGCAATGCCCCTACACTACAACCTTCAAATAGAAATATTTGATGTGTGGGGCATTGACTTCATGGGGCCATTCCAAAAATCTCAGGATTGCGAGTATATCCTCATCGCTGTTGATTATGTATCCAAATGGGTGGAAGCAATACCATGCAAAGCTGCAGATGCCAAGCATGCAAGGAAGATGTTTCATGAAGTGATTTTCCCTCGTTTTGGAACACCAAGGATGGTGATAAGCGATGGGGGATCTCACTTCATTGACAGAACATTCAGAGCCTTCCTGAAAGAGCTTGGGGCCAAGCACATCATTGCCACCCCATATCACCCTCAAACTAGCGGTCAGGCAGAAACTTCAAATAAACAAATCAAGAATATCCTACAGAAAGTGGTCAACGAGATGGGAAAAGGATGGAAGAACAAGCTCCCTGATGCACTTTGGGCATACAGGACAGCTTACAAGACCCCCATCAGCATGTCACCATTCCAGCTCATTTATGGAAAAAGTTGCCACTTACCAGTTGAGCTTGAACACCGAGCTCACTGGGCAAAAAAGAGCTGGAACATGGATGTGAAGCTAGCCGGCAAGTACAGACAGAAACAAATCGCCGAGCTAGAAGAATGGAGAGAGAAGGCCTACCATAGTGCCAAAATCTACAAAGAAAGAACCAAAAGATGGCACGATCACCGAATAAAGAAGAAAGAATTCAAGCAAGGAGACAAGGTCATACTTTTCAATTCAAAAGTTAAGCTCTTTGGTGAAGGAAAATTACGTAGCAAATGGAAAGGACCATACACTATCATCAACACCACGCCACATGGTGCAATCACCATTCAGGATGATGACGGTAACATTTTTAAAGCCAATGGTCAACGCTTGAAAATTTTCCTAGCGCCTTCTCATGATATTAATTTTAGCCAAGAAATAGATAGAATAGAACTAATTTCTTTTGATAAATTCATAAACCAACTAAAAATTTAAAAATAGACTTTCTCAAGCATGAATCTTGGTTAATTACTTTTATGCCCTCACTAAATAATCCATGATTCTTGCTTCATTTGATTAAATCATGATTGATTCTTGCTGATCACATGTATCTTCACTCATAAATTTTTGAATCATGTGAATTTTGACAAATCAAATTTGTTTGATATCCTTGATCATGCTCAATCCTGCTTTATCACTCACTGATCTTAACATAAAAAAATCCGACACCCATATATCCCGTATCCCCATGCATGCATATGAATCTGGACGCAAATTAGGCTCAGGGGAAGGAGCTTGGGGTGCGGCCGCACCAGGGTGCGGCCGCACCACGCCTGGCTCCTCTAGGCCCCAATCTTCTCCCACATCATCTCTGATTCATTCTTGATCTGGATATCATGGTGTTTGACGGTGCTGGTTCTGTTTCCATCGTAGTAGAGGCCAAACCACCTATAAAAACCACCCTAAGCCTCTCCTCCTCTTCACACCAAGCACAAAGCTCTCTTCTCTCCCTCATTCAAAGCTCTCTAAGCCATGGCCAGCCATGCTCTAGCCCTCTACACCGCTTCTTGCTCTACCTATAACCTAGAAGGCATACCAGCTTCCATCAACCTAGTACCCGAGAGCACGTCTGTAAGAGAAGAAGCAAAGATGATCGCCGCGACTCCTCTCGCTATCATGCCGCCCCCTAGCAGCGGGGCAAGCGGAGGAACAAGTCTCAAGTCTACCACAAGGACCAAGGCGCCAACTGGAGGCGCCAAGATCAAACCGGCACCCCCTAAGGGTGCCATTGGTGCTAAAGAAGTGCCTCCACGACGGCCTACAACCGGCACCCTCGGCATCAAGCGGAAGATCCCTGAAGGTGGAGAATCTTCAAAGAAAAACCCTGTTGTAACACCTTCGGGCAGCTCTCATTCCCGCTCCACGACTCGTCCTTCACTGTCCTACACTGTAATAGGAGTAAAGAAACCAGGTGGGGGGTATGGAAAAGAGCTCATGCGCAAACCGGCAACCAATGAAAAAGAGTCGGTACGCATGACTCTTCCCATAAGGAAAGAGCAAACGGAGTCTTCTTCCCAGCCCCTGAAGATCAGGAGGTTCTTAAAACCTCCGGTCATCAGGAGGCCTCCCGGCGCGTTTGAAAGTAGTGATGAGGAAGAAGCTCCGCCTAAGGGTCCGACCATAGCCTCCCTTGGTGCTCAGGTTACTATCTTGCGCAATGTTGTTAGAAAGCTAAGGGGAGATCTAGCAGAAAGTCGTGTCAAGGTCAGAGACCTTGAAGACGACATAAACACCCTCAGGTTCGGTCTGGGCCGCAAAATCGCTAGGATAGCGAAAGCGGTAGGAGTAGCAAATGTGCTCGATCAAGAAGTTTGAACCACTCCTGCCCAAATAATTAGGCGCTCTTTTATCTTAATTTAGTTTCCTTATCATATCTGGATTCCAATGTAAAAGCGCCTATTTATAAAGTATTTACAATTTAATAAAGTTGAATATTATTTGTACCACTTGTTTTTGTATTCTCTTGCTTCCAAATAAAAAGAAAACAGGTACAAAAGCAAGTGTGGGGGAGACGACCCATGCAGACAACTCTTCTCATACAGGTGCACTAATCCTCACTCCAATTCTATTTTGTGCACTCTCACTCCCAAACTAGACAAAGAAATAAAAACTTTTTATAAACATACTCCAATTCCATTCTACCTTTTGATTAGAATTTGCATACTCTTTATTCCTTGCTAAAATTCCGAAAGACTTGTGAGCAACTCATCTTAGGGACCCCATTTTCATCTAAGTCATTGGAATATGAGATATAGTAGGATGAAATGACACTTACTCTCTCTTGCAAAGTACTTGGGATTTATTTTTACAAAATCAAAATTTTAATAGCATGCTCCTCAATGATCAAGATTTCCTACCAAGGCCATATATGATCATACTTGATATAAGCCTTCTACATAGCCGCTTACTTTGTGTTGAGTTTTGTCAAGTTCTGTGATCTTTGTTGAGAGAAGTTTCATACTCCCAAAGATCGAAAATCACGTACACGCCATATTCAAAATGCTGCTCCTACACTGGAAGTACGCAAAAACATGCCATCCATCAAACACCAAATAAATACTCCATGCTCTAAATATATGATCTTTCTTAGTAAAAGAGACATAAAGGCTATGCAAAAGTATTGAAAAAAAATATAGGACACATGAAGGTCTTAAGTATTGAAAGAAAGAAAAAAATGATGATGAGCACATGAAGGCTCACAAAAAGAAAATAATAATACTGATAGCCATGTCTCAAGAATAAAAAGATCATATCAAACAAAGGAGTATAGTTCTTACCTTATTTCCACACACATGCACTTTTTCGATCTAAGAGTATGACACTTCCCTCCATGGATCCGGGGTTTGACTTTACAACATACGGAAGGTAAGTGTGCCAAGTTCATCATCCATTCCCAAAACTCCACATAAGCTTTTAGAAATAGGATGATTAAAGGCAAACTTCAAAAATATGCCTTGGTGAGGAAAACAAAGTTTGAAATAAGAGCGATCCGAGAGTATCATTTGAGGAGCAAAGCTATCTTTATTTTTTTCAAAAAACAAAAACCCAAGTTTCCAAGCAGAGTTGAGTAGGAGGATTTGAATCCATGCTGTTCCATTATCCAATTACTCAAGAGAAATTGGTAGACACCTTGAATGTTCACAGGTTTAGGTGAAGCTTGGAATAACTTGTATGCAAGTTTCAAATCAAGGAGAATAAACCTGCTTAGTCCTTAAAGCTTTACTCGAGGACGAGCAAAGGACTAAGTGTGGGGGAGTTTGTTGGCGGTTCTTAACTCACACTTCATACCACCAACATTTATATAAAACCTGCCCAAAAGCAACACCAAACTTAGAAATAGGGGTTTACAACTAACCATTTCCATGAGTTTTGGTGAGTTATCTATTTTGCAGGTACAGACATGAATATACACCAAAGTTTGATGAAAAGAAATAAGAATATCTCATTTTGGCCAAGCATACAAAGAAGAAAAGAGGGAAAAGCCCACTCAATTAGCAAATCTGGGCCGACCACCAACGAAAACAAGATCCAAGCCCAAATAGCAGCCCACCTGTCAAAGGCGGTGGCAAGCCGAGCCAGGCCAGGTGCGGCCGCACCAGGGGTGCGGCCGCACCCCCATCACCGCCTCTCGGGCCCACCTTTGGCAGGGCGGTGCCATTAATGCCTCGGAGGTCGGTTGCGGTGGTGCTTTCCTAAAATACATTGGTAAACCGACCTCACCAAGCTACAAAAGGAGGAGGACACCCCCCCTCTCAAATCATCATACACTTGAAGAGAAGAAGAAGAGCAAGCTCCATCTCCACATTAGCTTTTAGCTAGGCTAGTATAGGGAGTGAGTGAGGAAGAGTTAGAGGAATACCGGAGAATCGGCTTACCTCTACTTCTTGTACTTGGCAAGGCTTGTACATCGGGTGGACGGAGTGCCGGACTTGTCGGCTCCATCTACACTTGTACCTCAACGATCATCTTGCTACTTGAAGTAAGAAGTTCGTGTTTATCTATTGATATTGAGTTCTTAAGTAAGATATCTTTGCTCATTATAAACTTGCGGGTTCGTCGTTCGTCCTTGTGACAGATACTCTAGTAGAGGACTCCTGATAGAGACGGAAGTTCCTGGCCAACGCTAGAGTAGTAACTGATAGCGTGGACGTGGTGTCCAAGCTAGAAGTTACCTTCGTATTGCCTCGTTCCCCACGGTTGAGGGGTAGGCGGCAGGTGGTGACAGACCTGTCCGTCCCTCGTAATCCCCCACGTTCGGGTTCGACGTAGAGCTACAGGCCGAGGTACTTGGCAGACCAAGTATAAGCCGGTGCTCGAAGCAAGTCTTTCGGAATTTTAGCAAGGAATAAAGAGTATGCAAATTCTAATCCAAAGGTAGAATGGAATTGGAGTATGTTTATAAAAAGTTTTTATTTCTTGGTCTAGTTTGGGAGTGAGAGTGCACAAAATAGAATTGGAGTGAGATTAGTGCACCTGTATGAGAAGAGTTGTCTGCATGGGTCGTCTCCCCCACACTTGCTTTTGTACCTGTTTTCTTTTATTGGAAGCAAGAGAATACAAAAACAAGTGGTACAAATAATATTCAACTTTATTAAATTGTAAATACTTTATAAATAGGCGCTTTTACATTGGAATCCAGATATGATAAGGAAACTAAATTAAGATAAAAGGCGCCTAATTATTTGGGCAGGAGTGGTTCAAACTTCTTGATCGAGCACATTTGCTACTCCTACCGCTTTCGCTATCCTAGCGATTTTGCGGCCCAGACCGAACCTGAGGGTGTTTATGTCGTCTTCAAGTCTCTGACCTTGACACGACTTTCTGCTAGATCTCCCCTTAGCTTTCTAACAACATTGCGCAAGATAGTAACCTGAGCACCAAGGGAGGCTATGGTCGGACCCTTAGGCGGAGCTTCTTCCTCATCACTACTTTCAAACGCGCCGGGAGGCCTCCTGATGACCGGAGGTTTTAAGAACCTCCTGATCTTCAGGGGCTGGGAAGAAGACTCCGTTTGCTCTTTCCTTATGGGAAGAGTCATGCGTACCGACTCTTTTTCATTGGTTGCCGGTTTGCGCATGAGCTCTTTTCCATACCCCCCACCTGGTTTCTTTACTCCTATTACAGTGTAGGACAGTGAAGGACGAGTCGTGGAGCGGGAATGAGAGCTGCCCGAAGGTGTTACAACAGGGTTTTTCTTTGAAGATTCTCCACCTTCAGGGATCTTCGCTTGATGCCGAGGGTGCCGGTTGTAGGCCGTCGTGGAGGCACTTCTTTAGCACCAATGGCACCCTTAGGGGGTGCCGGTTTGATCTTGGCGCCTCCAGTTGGCGCCTTGGTCCTTGTGGTAGACTTGAGACTTGTTCCTCCGCTTGCCCCGCTGCTAGGGGGCGGCATGATAGCGAGAGGAGTCGCGGCGATCATCTTTGCTTCTTCTCTTACAGACGTGCTCTCGGGTACTAGGTTGATGGAAGCTGGTATGCCTTCTAGGTTATAGGTAGAGCAAGAAGCGGTGTAGAGGGCTAGAGCATGGCTGGCCATGGCTTAGAGAGCTTTGAATGAGGGAGAGAAGAGAGCTTTGTGCTTGGTGTGAAGAGGAGGAGAGGCTTAGGGTGGTTTTTATAGGTGGTTTGGCCTCTACTACGATGGAAACAGAACCAGCACCGTCAAACACCATGATATCCAGATCAAGAATGAATCAGAGATGATGTGGGAGAAGATTGGGGCCTAGAGGAGCCAGGCGTGGTGCGGCCGCACCCTGGTGCGGCCGCACCCCAAGCTCCTTCCCCTGAGCCTAATTTGCGTCCAGATTCATATGCATGCATGGGGATACGGGATATATGGGTGTCGGATTTTTTTATGTTAAGATCAGTGAGTGATAAAGCAGGATTGAGCATGATCAAGGATATCAAACAAATTTGATTTGTCAAAAATTCACATGATTCAAAAATTTATGAGTGAAGATACATGTGATCAGCAAGAATCAATCATGATTTAATCAAATGAAGCAAGAATCATGGATTATTTCGTGAGGGCATAAAAGTAATTAACCAAGATTCATGCTTGAGAAAGTCTATTTTTAAATTTTTAGTTGGTTTATGAATTTATCAAAAGAAATTAGTTCTATTCTATCTATTTCTTGGCTAAAATTAATATCATGAGAAGGCGCTAGGAAAATTTTCAAGCGTTGACCATTGGCTTTAAAAATGTTACCGTCATCATCCTGAATGGTGATTGCACCATGTGGCGTGGTGTTGATGATAGTGTATGGTCCTTTCATTTGCTACGTAATTTTCCTTCACCAAAGAGCTTAACTTTTGAATTGAAAAGTATGACCTTGTCTCCTTGCTTGAATTCTTTCTTCTTTATTCGGTGATCGTGCCATCTTTTGGTTCTTTCTTGTAGATTTGGCACTATGGTAGGCCTTCTCTCTCCATTCTTCTAGCTCGGCGATTTGTTTCTGTCTGTACTTGCCGGCTAGCTTCACATCCATGTTCCAGCTCTTTTTTGCCCAGTGAGCTCGGTGTTCAAGCTCAACTGGTAAGTGGCAACTTTTTCCATAAATGAGCTGGAATGGTGACATGCTGATGGGGGTCTTGTAAGCTGTCCTGTATGCCCAAAGTGCATCAGGGAGCTTGTTCTTCCATCCTTTTCCCATCTCGTTGACCACTTTCTGTAGGATATTCTTGATTTGTTTATTTGAAGTTTCTGCCTGACCGCTAGTTTGAGGGTGATATGGGGTGGCAATGATGTGCTTGGCCCCAAGCTCTTTCAGGAAGGCTCTGAATGTTCTGTCAATGAAGTGAGATCCCCCATCGCTTATCACCATCCTTGGTGTTCCAAAACGAGGGAAAATCACTTCATGAAACATCTTCCTTGCATGCTTGGCATCTGCAGCTTTGCATGGTATTGCTTCCACCCATTTGGATACATAATCAACAGCGATGAGGATATACTCGCAATCCTGAGATTTTTGGAATGGCCCCATGAAGTCAATGCCCCACACATCAAATATTTCTATTTGAAGGTTGTAGTGTAGGGGCATTGCATTGCGAGTAGTTATGCTCCTTGCAGCTGGCATTTCCGACACCTTCGGATGAATTCTTTGGGTGTCTTCATACATCGTTGGCCAAAAGAATCCACACTGCCAGATTTTGGCTTGTGTGCGGAATACTCCGTAATGACCTCCGTATGGTGCTGCATGGCATTTCTCGATAATTTGCATACCCTCTGCTGTTGGTACACATCTCCTCAACAATCCGTCAGAGCAGACCCTGTACAGATACGGGTCATCCCAAAGGTGACGTCTGCTTTCGACTTGTAATTTCCTCCTGTTTTTCTCCCGGTGGTACATAACCTGTAACCATGTAGTTGACGATGTTTGCGTACCACGGGTTGGAGTCTGTCACCTTTAGAAGCATGTCGTCGCGTAGGAAGTCATTTATTGGTAATTCCTGCATGTTAGTGACTTGCATACGCGATAGATGATCTGCAACGATATTCTCTACTCCCTTTTTATCTTTTATTTCAAGGTCAAATTCTTGGAGTAAAAGAACCCATCTTATTAATCGCTGTTTAGCATCTTTCTTAGTGAGCAAGTATTTTAGTGCAGCATGATCAGTGTAAATCACAACTTTTGCTCCAACTAAGTAAGATCTAAACTTGTCGATAGCAAAAAACAACTGCCAAGAGTTCTTTTTCAGTAGTGCATAATTAAGTTGTGCTCCTGTCAGTGTTTGCTAGCATAGGCGATTGCGTCATGCTTTTTATCTTTGGTTTGGCCAAGGACCCGCACCAACAGCATAGTCACTAGCATCACACATGATCTCAAAAGGTAGCGACCAATCGGAGGTTGGATTATTGGCGCTGAGATGAGTGCTTTCTTAAGAGTATGAAAAGCATTTAAGCACTCATTAGTGAACTCGAAAGGCGCATCCTTAGCTAACAGGTTTGTGAGGGTCTAGAGATTTGTGAAAAGTCTTTAATGAACCGTCTGTAGAACCCCGCATGACCTAGGAAGCTACGGATGCCTTTTACATTCACAGGGGGTGGTAGTTGTTCGATCACCTCGATCTTTGCTTTGTCTACCTCAATCCCTCTTTCGGACACAAGGTGCCCAAGGACGATGCCTTCTCGGACATGAAATGGCATTTTCCCAGTTAAGCACTAGGTCCTTCTCTTGGCATCGTTGCAAGACTTTGTCTAGATTCTCAAGGCAGTGATCAAAAGTTTTCCATAGACTGAAAAGTCATCCATGAAAACTTCCATGATTTCTTCAATCATGTCTGAGAAATAGACATCATGCACCGTTGGAATGAAGCGGGTGCATTGCACAACCCGAATGACATTCGTCGGTATGCATATGTTCCATACGGGCATGTAAACGTTGTCTTGCTTTGATCATCGGGGTGGATGGGAATCTGATGATACCCTGAATACCCATCAAGGAAACAGAAGAAAGAATGGAGAGAGAAGGCCTACCATAGTGCCAAAATCTACAAAGAAAGAACCAAAAGATGGCACGATCACCGAATAAAGAAGAAAGAATTCAAGCAAGGAGACAAGGTCATACTTTTCAATTCAAAAGTTAAGCTCTTTGGTGAAGGAAAATTACGTAGCAAATGGAAAGGACCATACACTATCATCAACACCACGCCACATGGTGCAATCACCATTCAGGATGATGACGGTAACATTTTTAAAGCCAATGGTCAACGCTTGAAAATTTTCCTAGCGCCTTCTCATGATATTAATTTTAGCCAAGAAATAGATAGAATAGAACTAATTTCTTTTGATAAATTCATAAACCAACTAAAAATATATTTAAAAATAGACTTTCTCAAGCATGAATCTTGGTTAATTACTTTTATGCCCTCACTAAATAATCCATGATTCTTGCTTCATTTGATTAAATCATGATTGATTCTTGCTGATCACATGTATCTTCACTCATAAAATTTTGAATCATGTGAATTTTGACAAATCAAATTTGTTTGATATCCTTGATCATGCTCAATCCTGCTTTATCACTCACTGATCTTAACATAAAAAAATCCGACACCCATATATCCCGTATCCCCATGCATG
>JAHUYU010000236.1:0-24873 GCA_030439765.1 Tripidium arundinaceum
AGTTCAGTTCGTATCCAGATAGACCAAAAGCTCACTCTCTCTCCTCCATTGAAGCTCCACCTTCCTTCAAGCTGATCTGTGATTTCCACCATCAAAACTTGAGAGAAAAGGCAGCAAAACTCAATCGGAGAGCAGATCCACTGATTCCCAAAGTCAAAAGAGCATTTGGTTCACGTTTGGCTGGCGGTTCTAGGGTTTATTACTCTTGGAGCTTGCTCCTAGCCGGCTAGGCGTCGCCCAAGAGCTTGCCAACTGTTGTGGCATCCTTGGGAAGTTTGTAATCCAAGATTGCAGCTAGTAAATCACCGCTCATCTCAAGAGTTCACTCTCTTGACTTGAGAACGAGGAGAAAGGCAAGCCTTAGTGGCAAGCCTAAGCCTTTTGTGGCTTCCTCAACAACGTGGATGTAGGCAAGCCTTGGTGGCGAGCTGAACCACGGGATAAATCTTGTGTCACTTGTTCTTATTGTGTTCTTGTTGTTCTTCATGTTCTAGGGTTAGAGCAAGATCCTAGATCTTTGTAGTTACAAGCATTCTGTGGTGTTCAGTCTTCGAGCTGAACTTTCTCTTCATATTACATCATTACACTGTTTAGGCTATCAAGTTTATAACTGCAAAGTTTCAGCTCATTTAGCTTATTATTTGAGGTGCGGCAGTGCCGCCCTGGCAGAGCACCAATGCCACCCTAGATTCTAATCGAGTTTCGAACTGAGTTTTTGCAGGCCTATTCACCCCCCCTCTAGGCCATCTATGTGTACCAGAGATCCTACAAGTGGTATCAGATCAGGTTCCTCGTATACGCTTCACCGCGTGAGGAATGGAGGCCGGAGGAGCATCGGGAGTAGCTCAACAAGTCAATCCACATGACTTGGATCTGCACGAGACTGAGAGTAGCGATCTCTCCGTCTCTACAGCAGCGGAGGACTTTCCTCCGTTGAGATCCGATGCGGAGAAGAGACCACAAGATGATGAAGAAAGAAGAAGAAGAAAAGCCGAAAAGAAAAAGAGAAGAGAAGCAAGAGAAGCTGAGAAGGAGAAGCAGCGGCTTCAAGACAAGAAGAGAAGAAAAGAAGAAAGAAGACTCAAGAGAGAAGAAAGGAGCAAAAGAAGAGAAGCAAGGAAGAAAGAGCAAGAAGAGCTCAAGGCCGTACATGTGTCATCTAGTGAGCTCTCTAGTAGCTCCGTTGATGGCGATGATGATGAGTCCTACATCAAGCCAAAGAAGGGTAGCAAGGACAAGGGCAACAGCAACAACAAGAAGAAATACTCCGTCGTATCCTTTAACTATTCTTCTTTGACTAACCATGATCACAAGTCTTTTATCAATGTGCCCGCGGGCAAGTTACCCAAGTTTGATGGGACTAACTTTGTCAAGTGGAAGCACTTGATGAAGGCTGGTCTTCATCCCGGCATTTGGGAGATTGTATGCAATGGTGTTGAGCCTCCAATGGATCCTGAAAATCTCACAAATGATGAGTTGGCAGCCATCCACCTCAATGGACAAGCCACTAGTGTGCTTCTTAGTGCATTGGATGGTGATGAGTATAATAGAGTGATGGGTGTGGATGTTGCCAAGTAGATTTGGGACACTTTGCACATTGCACATGAAGGTGTTGACAAAGTAAGAAAGGCAAGAATTGATTTCTTTGGCTTCTGGGACTCTTGCTTTGGCTGTGACATCCTCTTGTTGTGCTTGTCATGAGATGGGGCAGCATGAGTGACCTTCCCTTTTTTGTGGGGGGCGGCACTGCCACCCTTCCCAGCGGCATTGCCGCCCTGGGCTGGCTGTGCTGCTCGGGGCTGCCTTTGTGCCACCTTCTGTGCAGGTCTCTCTGTACTCATTCTGCCCTTACTCATGAACTGAACACACTCATATCCATTTACAACCTTTCTTCCATTTGTCTTGCTTCCTTTGGTGTGTCCTAGTCAATCCTTGATGTGTGGGTGTCTTCCATCCGGCTGCCTTGGTTGACTTCCTTTGCCACTAGATTGCTTGTTCTCAGCTGTACACCCTTTTTCAATCAACCCATTTAGCCTAGCAATCTCAATTTTCATAGCCTCCATGTTTGCAAGGTTAGTGGCATAGTTATCCAAGTCAACATTATAGCATTTTCCACAACCTTGACTAGTGGAAGGAGATGAGGCATCCATTGCTTAGAGGGCTGTGAGGTGCTCTCCCAAAGAAGGTTATATTGCAGCTCCATCTTTTTGTACTTGTTATCCAAGTCACAATACTTTTGATTGAGTACAACATTTGCCTTCTTTGTGAGAGCATGGTCCTCTTGCTCTTTGGCCAAGGCCTTGCACAAGACATCCATCTCACTTCTCTCTAAAGCAAGAGCTTCCTTGCTAGCAATATAGAGATTCTCTTGTTTTATGAGTGCATCTTCTCTAATTGCTAACTCGGCTTGAAGGCTCTCATATTCTTCCATTAGTCTAGCGATGAATTGTTTGGTCTTAGCATCCAACTTTTTAGTTATTTTGCTTATTTCTTCATCACTAGATTCATCATCACTAGAGCTATCACTAAGATCACTACTAGAGATGTCATTTGGAGGTGGAGTAGGTTCGGTTTTAGATTTTACCTTCTCACCCCTTGCCATGAGACAAGTGTGAGGGGCGTAGTAGTCATCATCGGACATGTTGTTGAAGAGCTTTGGTGAGGAGGATGTCTTGTGAATTGCCACGGTTGCAAGCTTCTCATCCTCATCACTTGAGCTATCATATGTTGAGTCCCACTCATGCCCAATGTGTGCTTCACCTACATTCTTCTTTCCTCTTCTAGGGTAGGGCTTGCTATCTTCTTGTCCTTCTTGTATTTGTTGTCTTTGCTCTCATTTGGACAATGAGCAACAAAGTGCTCGGTGCTGCCACAATTGTAGCAAGTCCTCTTCTTCTTGTTAGGGAACCTCCTCTTCATGAATTTGTACCCTTGCTCCTTCAACCCTCTCTTGTACTTCTTCATGAAGAGGAGGTTCCCTAACAAGAAGAAGAGGACTTGCTACAATTGTGGCAGCACCGAGCACTTTGTTGCTCATTGTCCAAATGAGAGCAAAGACAACAAATACAAGAAGGACAAGAAAGATAGCAAGCCCTACCCTAGAAGAGGAAAGAAGAATGTAGGTGAAGCACACATTGGGCATGAGTGGGACTCAACATATGATAGCTCAAGTGATGAGGATGAGAAGCTTGCAACCGTGGCAATTCACAAGACATCCTCCTCACCAAAGCTCTTCAACAACATGTCCGATGATGACTACTACGCCCCTCACACTTGTCTCATGGCAAGGGGTGAGAAGGTAAAATCTAAAACCGAACCTACTCCACCTCCAAATGACATCTCTAGTAGTGATCTTAGTGATAGCTCTAGTGATGATGAATCTAGTGATGAAGAAATAAGCAAAATAACTAAAAAGTTGGATGCTAAGACCAAACAATTCATCGCTAGACTAATGGAAGAATATGAGAGCCTTCAAGCCGAGTTAGCAATTAGAGAAGATGCACTCATAAAACAAGAGAATCTCTATATTGCTAGCAAGGAAGCTCTTGCTTTAGAGAGAAGTGAGATGGATGTCTTGTGCAAGGCCTTGGCCAAAGAGCAAGAGGACCATGCTCTCACAAAGAAGGCAAATGTTGTACTCAATCAAAAGTATTGTGACTTGGATAACAAGTACAAAAAGATGGAGCTGCAATATAACCTTCTTTGGGAGAGCACCTCACAGCCCTCTAAAGCAATGGATGCCTCATCTCCTTCCACTAGTCAAGGTTGTGGAAAATGCTATAATGTTGACTTGGATAACTATGCCACTAACCTTGCAAACATGGAGGCTATGAAAATTGAGATTGCTAGGCTAAATGGGTTGATTGAAAAAGGGTGTACAGCTGAGAACAAGCAATCTAGTGGCAAAGGAAGTCAACCAAGGCAGCCGGATGGAAGACACCCACACATCAAGGATTGACTAGGACACACCAAAGGAAGCAAGACAAATGGAAGAAAGGTTGTAAATGGATATGAGTGTGTTCAGTTCATGAGTAAGGGCAGAATGAGTACAGAGAGACCTGCACAGAAGGTGGCACAAAGGCAGCCCCGAGCAGCACAGCCAGCCAGGGCGGCAATGCCGCTGGAAGGGTGGCAGTGCCGCCCCCCACAAAAAAGGGAAGGTCACTCATGCTGCCCCATCTCATGACAAGCACAACAAGAGGATGTCACAGCCAAAGCAAGAGTCCCAGAAGCCAAAGAAATCAATTCTTGCCTTTCTTACTTTGTCAACACCTTCATGTGCAATGTGCAAAGTGTCCCAAATCTACTTGGCAACATCCACACCCATCACTCTATTATACTCATCACCATCCAATGCACTAAGAAGCACACTAGTGGCTTGTCCATTGAGGTGGATGGCTGCCAACTCATCATTTGTGAGATTTTCAGGATCCATTGGAGGCTCAACACCATTGCATACAATCTCCCAAATGCCGGGATGAAGACCAGCCTTCATCAAGTGCTTCCACTGACAAAGTTAGTCCCATCAAACTTGGGTAACTTGCCCGCGGCACATTGATAAAAGACTTGTGATCATGGTTAGTCAAAGAAGAATAGTTAAAGGATACGACGGAGTATTTCTTCTTGTTGTTGCTGTTGCCCTTGTCCTTGCTACCCTTCTTTGGCTTGATGTAGGACTCATCATCATCGCCATCAACGGAGCTACTAGAGAGCTCACTAGATGACACATGTACGGCCTTGAGCTCTTCTTGCTCTTTCTTCCTTGCTTCTCTTCTTTTGCTCCTTTCTTCTCTCTTGAGTCTTCTTTCTTCTTTTCTTCTCTTCTTGTCTTGAAGCCGCTGCTTCTCCTTCTCAGCTTCTCTTGCTTCTCTCTCTTTTTCTTTTCGGCTTTTCTTCTTCTTCTTTCTTCATCATCTTGTGGTCTCTTCTCCGCATCGGATCTCAACGGAGGAAAGTCCTCCGCTGCTGTAGAGACGGAGAGATCGCTACTCTCAGTCTCGTGCAGATCCAAGTCATGTGGATTGACTTGTTGAGCTACTCCGATGCTCCTCCGGCCTCCATTCCTCACGCGGTGAAGCGTATACGAGGAACCTGATCTGATACCACTTGTAGGATCTCTGGTACACATAGATGGCCTAGAGGGGGGGTGAATAGGCCTGCAAAAACTCAGTTCGAAACTCGATTAGAATCTAGGGTGGCATTGGTGCTCTGCCAGGGCGGCACTGCCGCACCTCAAATAATAAGCTAAATGAGCTGAAACTTTGCAGTTATAAACTTGATAGCCTAAACAGTGTAATGATGTAATATGAAGAGAAAGTTCAGCTCGAAGACTGAACACCACAGAATGCTTGTAACTACAAAGATCTAGGATCTTGCTCTAACCCTAGAACATGAAGAACAACAAGAACACAATAAGAACAAGTGACACAAGATTTATCCCGTGGTTCAGCTCGCCACCAAGGCTTGCCTACATCCACGTTGTTGAGGAAGCCACAAAAGGCTTAGGCTTGCCACTAAGGCTTGCCTTTCTCCTCGTTCTCAAGTCAAGAGAGTGAACTCTTGAGATGAGCGGTGATTTACTAGCTGCAATCTTGGATTACAAACTTCCCAAGGATGCCACAACAGTTGGCAAGCTCTTGGGCGACGCCTAGCCGGCTAGGAGCAAGCTCCAAGAGTAATAAACCCTAGAACCGCCAGCCAAACGTGAACCAAATGCTCTTTTGACTTTGGGAATCAGTGGATCTGCTCTCCGATTGAGTTTTGCTGCCTTTTCTCTCAAGTTTTGATGGTGGAAATCACAGATCAGCTTGAAGGAAGGTGGAGCTTCAATGGAGGAGAGAGAGTGAGCTTTTGGTCTATCTGGATACGAACTGAACGAGCTAAGGAAGAAGATGACCGTTGTGGGCCGGACCAGCTGTATAAATACGGGCCCGAGCCCAACGGTCATCAGAGGGCGGCACTGCCGCCCTGCCTTTAATAGCCCAAATAGGATGAACTTTGGCTGGCTATTAAGGCAGGGTGAGAGGATGTATTTCTGAAGATTTGAGCATCTGGTTGCACAGTTGACACAGTTGTCCTATAATCCCTCTTTATAGTACGGCATACCTAAACTCAATATTCAAAATAAAATGAATTTAAACCCTTTTGAGTCCAGCATAGCCATCCATAGCAATTATGGGGTACCTGCAACCTGTTCATCATCCTCCTATTTAATTTCCTGCTTGTCATCCCAATAAATCTAAGTGTGTTCATCTCCATTTCATGCATTCACGATCATCATGCCATCGCATCCGATGCACCATTTGCATAAGTACTTATACTATTGCATCATACAGGATCGCAGGAGGAAGTGCAAGTAGCGGTACAAGAGGAACAGGCCGGGGTCGACCCACAGGAAATCCAGGCACAGGAGGTGCCCGAGGTAGAGGAGCAAGGAGAGGACCTGCCTGAGTGCGTGGACCACCAGCCTAGTTCGTTCGAGAAAGGCAAGCCCCGGAGCATTATAAGTCTCCTACTTTATAAAAGAAATTTAATTATATACATGTTATATATTGTTGCATTAAGTTTTAGGGGTTGAATGAAACCGTTGATGCATAATATATCCTTGTCTACCTTGTCATATCCTTATACCCTGCTAGGTTAGGATCGAATAAATGCTTAGCCCTGCTTAGACCGGTAGCGATCGGTGATTTCCGGTCACCGTAATTATAGGTGGTTACTGGAATACTTTAGCTATGGAATGGATGGTATCCTAGAAATAACTATGTGTTGATGAATAATTGGAGACCGAACGGAAAAGTTGGAGGCAACCAGATAGGGTTTTGGGGTGCTATTAGTTTTCTGTCTGTGTCAGTTAAGGACCGATCGTTGCTCGTCCCTCTTGTCATGTTGAACGCATGCCTCACATTTAGCTGGCCGAATAACGTACCATTCGACCGTGAAGATCGTGACACTTTTTGGGCCGGGATAAACTCGGGCTAGCAGACTGGTGCTGAAGGGAGTAAGACGGGGGCACGAAGAGTGAGTCCAAGGGCAGGCTGGGTCGTGATTCCTGGCAGTCGGGAGCCCCTGGGTCGTGCGGTCCATGATTGTTATCCCGCAACATTTACCGGAAAGGTGTCATTGGTGACCTGTAGCTCACTTGATCGGTGAGTGTGGTTTGTGTGAGGAATAAATCACCAGCTGGTTAGGAATCGATTCGAATCGCCATCGCTCCTGGATAGTGAGCACTTGACTCGAGCTACAGCATCGTAGTAATGATGATGGAACACGGATGGTTATGTGAATGATGTTGGAAGTGCTGAACCTGAATTGGAACTGGATGTTAATGGTTAATCAAGTGATTGCTATAGTATAGGTGCTTACCTAGATTAATAGGTTATAATAAAGATGATGCAAAGTATTGAATTTGTTCATTTATGTTAGTTTATGCTTTTCGCAAATGAGTCAGCTAGCCCACTAAAAGAAAGCCTTGCATACTCCTTGGGTCATTTTATTTTGGTTTATGACAGGTAAGTCTAGCTGAGTACCTTCTCGTACTCAGGGTTTGTTCCCACTTGTTGCAGATGGGCAGATGTACTATGGCTATTGTATCAACTGCTTGTATCCTGCGATGGGTGATGTTTAGGACCAAGGGCTTGGTCGCTCCGTACTTCTTACCTGATGCTTTTGTGGACATGACTATCAGCTGGCACTGTAATTCGATCTAAGAGTGTGTGTGTGTGAAGTCTCAAAACTTTTGCTTCTGCTACTTTATTATGAACCTGGTTTGTAATAACTTTAACTTAAACTCCGATGTATTTCAAGGATGTTGTGAACTTTTTGTAATATGTGACTGTGGCTGCTAAACCCTACGATCTTGGTTTGTATGTTGGTTGGTTTGAAATCCTTCGTGGTTTCACGGACTACCGGGTTATACGGGTTTAAGTTTGCTAAATTAGCTGCTCCGGCGGTTGATTTTTTCTTACTTAATTTCGTATAATTGGTCGGTTCTATTACAGTCACAAATCCACAATAGTTTCTGTCTCACATAATATGTGAGACTGAAACTATTTATGTGAGACTGAAACTATTTGTGTGTGTTCGTATCAAGAAAAATTTGCTTTACAAAGGTCAAGTTATTTTTTTCTAGAACTTGTTCAGGGGAACATACTAGTTACACCATTGGGCACATTTGCAATAGTGTGAAGACAACAAGAAACATATTAGCTGTATAAGGCCCCATTTCGCACGGCTTCTCCACCGGCTTCAGGAGACGTTTGGAGCCGTTTTGTGCTAAACGGGTTAAAACAAAACGGCTTCACCTAGGAAGCCCCTTAAATCGTGCTCTCATAGATGTTTGAGGAGGGATGGAGCCAAAAATAGTGGCTCCACCCGGCTTCACCTCGTCCTGGTGGGCTCTGCATGGGGTTGTGTGAGAGCATGTTCGAAGGAGCTCTACATGTAAAGCGGTTTTGCCAAATGATTTACCAAAACGGCTCCAGCTCCACCGATGGAACCGTTTATGGAGCTGTAGCAAAAAAAATGGCTTCACTAGCGAAGTGAAGCCGTGCCAGACGGGACCTAAGTGTCTAACGCTAGAAGTAGAGGCTATAAATTTATTTGCTTCTTTGAATGACAAAATAATGTGAGGACTAAGTTTTAAGTTAGATTTTCTTTGCGTCTAGTTAAGAGTTTGCAATAATTGTTATGATTTCGTTGCTTTGTAAGGGGTGAAGCGGACTCTTTTCATTTATTTAAATAAAAAAATATGCTATTACTAGACTATTATATCTTTTTTACAAGGACTCTTATATATTAGACATTAAAACCGAAGTACAGAGATTTGGGAATATCCATCCAAAGAACTATCATGAAGCCCTATAGCTATAGCAAGAGAGTCAACACAGTGACTCATACAAATAAGTTCATTGAAAACAGTACAAATCGGTCTCACTGAAGGAAATCCACACTTCTGTTGGTGTAAACATAGGTGATGTCTTCATCGGGGGTGCTGGCCCTCGAGAGAGAACTAGCCACAATAAAGACATCGGGGATCCTTATTCTCGCACACCAATAGTACAGTCGGCGCTCCCCTCGACTGTCTGACCGGTTTGTGCCTTCGAGGATTTGCTACCTTGAGGCGTAGATATAAAATAAGCGTCACCGAACTTAAGAAAATGACGCCACATATGTTAAAGTTAAATCTGAGGACCGGCTTCAACGATAATCGGCGGTCAATCCGAACGCCAACGGACGCATTGTCACTTCCATGTCTACCATCGTTCCAAAGAGCAGAACTTTGAAGTACCTTGATCTTTAATTGTAAGTGCAATCAAGCCCTAAGTGGGTTTTGGTGTTGATGACCCCTCAATTAGAGGACTAATGAGATTTATTGAGATGACAAGCAGGAAATTAAATAGGAGGATGATGAACAGGTTGCAGGTACCCCATAATTGCTATGGATGGCTATGCTGGACTCAAAAGGGTTTAAATTCATTTTATTTTGAATATTGAGTTTAGGTATGCCGTACTATAAAGAGGGATTATAGGACAACTGTGTCAACTGTGCAACCAGATGCTCAAATCTTCAGAAATACATCCTCTCACCCTGCCTTAATAGCCAGCCAAAGTTCATCCTATTTGGGCTATTAAAGGCAGGGCGGCAGTGCCGCCCTCTGATGACCGTTGGGCTCGGGCCCGTATTTATACAGCTGGTCCGGCCCACAACGGTCATCTTCTTCCTTAGCTCGTTCAGTTCGTATCCAGATAGACCAAAAGCTCACTCTCTCTCCTCCATTGAAGCTCCACCTTCCTTCAAGCTGATCTGTGATTTCCACCATCAAAACTTGAGAGAAAAGGCAGCAAAACTCAATCGGAGAGCAGATCCACTGATTCCCAAAGTCAAAAGAGCATTTGGTTCACGTTTGGCTGGCGGTTCTAGGGTTTATTACTCTTGGAGCTTGCTCCTAGCCGGCTAGGCGTCGCCCAAGAGCTTGCCAACTGTTGTGGCATCCTTGGGAAGTTTGTAATCCAAGATTGCAGCTAGTAAATCACCGCTCATCTCAAGAGTTCACTCTCTTGACTTGAGAACGAGGAGAAAGGCAAGCCTTAGTGGCAAGCCTAAGCCTTTTGTGGCTTCCTCAACAACGTGGATGTAGGCAAGCCTTGGTGGCGAGCTGAACCACGGGATAAATCTTGTGTCACTTGTTCTTATTGTGTTCTTGTTGTTCTTCATGTTCTAGGGTTAGAGCAAGATCCTAGATCTTTGTAGTTACAAGCATTCTGTGGTGTTCAGTCTTCGAGCTGAACTTTCTCTTCATATTACATCATTACACTGTTTAGGCTATCAAGTTTATAACTGCAAAGTTTCAGCTCATTTAGCTTATTATTTGAGGTGCGGCAGTGCCGCCCTGGCAGAGCACCAATGCCACCCTAGATTCTAATCGAGTTTCGAACTGAGTTTTTGCAGGCCTATTCACCCCCCCTCTAGGCCATCTATGTGTACCAGAGATCCTACAAGTGGTATCAGATCAGGTTCCTCGTATACGCTTCACCGCGTGAGGAATGGAGGCCGGAGGAGCATCGGGAGTAGCTCAACAAGTCAATCCACATGACTTGGATCTGCACGAGACTGAGAGTAGCGATCTCTCCGTCTCTACAGCAGCGGAGGACTTTCCTCCGTTGAGATCCGATGCGGAGAAGAGACCACAAGATGATGAAGAAAGAAGAAGAAGAAAAGCCGAAAAGAAAAAGAGAAGAGAAGCAAGAGAAGCTGAGAAGGAGAAGCAGCGGCTTCAAGACAAGAAGAGAAGAAAAGAAGAAAGAAGACTCAAGAGAGAAGAAAGGAGCAAAAGAAGAGAAGCAAGGAAGAAAGAGCAAGAAGAGCTCAAGGCCGTACATGTGTCATCTAGTGAGCTCTCTAGTAGCTCCGATGATGGCGATGATGATGAGTCCTACATCAAGCCAAAGAAGGGTAGCAAGGACAAGGGCAACAGCAACAACAAGAAGAAATACTCCGTCGTATCCTTTAACTATTCTTCTTTGACTAACCATGATCACAAGTCTTTTATCAATGTGCCCGCGGGCAAGTTACCCAAGTTTGATGGGACTAACTTTGTCAAGTGGAAGCACTTGATGAAGGCTGGTCTTCATCCCGGCATTTGGGAGATTGTATGCAATGGTGTTGAGCCTCCAATGGATCCTGAAAATCTCACAAATGATGAGTTGGCAGCCATCCACCTCAATGGACAAGCCACTAGTGTGCTTCTTAGTGCATTGGATGGTGATGAGTATAATAGAGTGATGGGTGTGGATGTTGCCAAGTAGATTTGGGACACTTTGCACATTGCACATGAAGGTGTTGACAAAGTAAGAAAGGCAAGAATTGATTTCTTTGGCTTCTGGGACTCTTGCTTTGGCTGTGACATCCTCTTGTTTGTGCTTGTCATGAGATGGGGCAGCATGAGTGACCTTCCCTTTTTTGTGGGGGGCGGCACTGCCACCCTTCCCAGCGGCATTGCCGCCCTGGGCTGGCTGTGCTGCTCGGGGCTGCCTTTGTGCCACCTTCTGTGCAGGTCTCTCTGTACTCATTCTGCCCTTACTCATGAACTGAACACACTCATATCCATTTACAACCTTTCTTCCATTTGTCTTGCTTCCTTTGGTGTGTCCTAGTCAATCCTTGATGTGTGGGTGTCTTCCATCCGGCTGCCTTGGTTGACTTCCTTTGCCACTAGATTGCTTGTTCTCAGCTGTACACCCTTTTTCAATCAACCCATTTAGCCTAGCAATCTCAATTTTCATAGCCTCCATGTTTGCAAGGTTAGTGGCATAGTTATCCAAGTCAACATTATAGCATTTTCCACAACCTTGACTAGTGGAAGGAGATGAGGCATCCATTGCTTTAGAGGGCTGTGAGGTGCTCTCCCAAAGAAGGTTATATTGCAGCTCCATCTTTTTGTACTTGTTATCCAAGTCACAATACTTTTGATTGAGTACAACATTTGCCTTCTTTGTGAGAGCATGGTCCTCTTGCTCTTTGGCCAAGGCCTTGCACAAGACATCCATCTCACTTCTCTCTAAAGCAAGAGCTTCCTTGCTAGCAATATAGAGATTCTCTTGTTTTATGAGTGCATCTTCTCTAATTGCTAACTCGGCTTGAAGGCTCTCATATTCTTCCATTAGTCTAGCGATGAATTGTTTGGTCTTAGCATCCAACTTTTTAGTTATTTTGCTTATTTCTTCATCACTAGATTCATCATCACTAGAGCTATCACTAAGATCACTACTAGAGATGTCATTTGGAGGTGGAGTAGGTTCGGTTTTAGATTTTACCTTCTCACCCCTTGCCATGAGACAAGTGTGAGGGGCGTAGTAGTCATCATCGGACATGTTGTTGAAGAGCTTTGGTGAGGAGGATGTCTTGTGAATTGCCACGGTTGCAAGCTTCTCATCCTCATCACTTGAGCTATCATATGTTGAGTCCCACTCATGCCCAATGTGTGCTTCACCTACATTCTTCTTTCCTCTTCTAGGGTAGGGCTTGCTATCTTTCTTGTCCTTCTTGTATTTGTTGTCTTTGCTCTCATTTGGACAATGAGCAACAAAGTGCTCGGTGCTGCCACAATTGTAGCAAGTCCTCTTCTTCTTGTTAGGGAACCTCCTCTTCATGAATTTGTACCCTTGCTCCTTCAACCCTCTCTTGTACTTCTTCATGAAGAGTGCCAAGTCCTCCACCTTCTCATATGGTGCATCATCACTCTCATCTTCACTTGATGATGTTGTTACTTCATCTTCTTCTTGTATTTGCTTGACTTCTTTAGGCTTGCTTGTTGATGTTTGCTTGCTGGCCCTTTGCTTGTTTGTTGGTCCTTTCTTGCTTGCCTTGGTTGCCTTGAGTGCCACATCCTTGATCTTCATGCCATCAAGCTTGGATTGCAACTCACCAAGTTTTCTCCTCTCATTTGCCTCTTCTCTTTGCATATCAAATGTAAAAATTCTTCCAAGCACATCATTTGGTGTGAAGTGCTCAAACTTCTTCTTATCTCTAATGAGAGTAACCACGGTCTCATTTCTTGGTGAGTAGGCTTTCAACATCAACAAGCAAGCCTAAAGAAGTCAAGCAAATACAAGAAGAAGATGAAGTAACAACATCATCAAGTGAAGATGAGAGTGATGATGCACCATATGAGAAGGTGGAGGACTTGGCACTCTTCATGAAGAAGTACAAGAGAGGGTTGAAGGAGCAAGGGTACAAATTCATGAAGAGGAGGTTCCCTAACAAGAAGAAGAGGACTTGCTACAATTGTGGCAGCACCGAGCACTTTGTTGCTCATTGTCCAAATGAGAGCAAAGACAACAAATACAAGAAGGACAAGAAAGATAGCAAGCCCTACCCTAGAAGAGGAAAGAAGAATGTAGGTGAAGCACACATTGGGCATGAGTGGGACTCAACATATGATAGCTCAAGTGATGAGGATGAGAAGCTTGCAACCGTGGCAATTCACAAGACATCCTCCTCACCAAAGCTCTTCAACAACATGTCCGATGATGACTACTACGCCCCTCACACTTGTCTCATGGCAAGGGGTGAGAAGGTAAAATCTAAAACCGAACCTACTCCACCTCCAAATGACATCTCTAGTAGTGATCTTAGTGATAGCTCTAGTGATGATGAATCTAGTGATGAAGAAATAAGCAAAATAACTAAAAAGTTGGATGCTAAGACCAAACAATTCATCGCTAGACTAATGGAAGAATATGAGAGCCTTCAAGCCGAGTTAGCAATTAGAGAAGATGCACTCATAAAACAAGAGAATCTCTATATTGCTAGCAAGGAAGCTCTTGCTTTAGAGAGAAGTGAGATGGATGTCTTGTGCAAGGCCTTGGCCAAAGAGCAAGAGGACCATGCTCTCACAAAGAAGGCAAATGTTGTACTCAATCAAAAGTATTGTGACTTGGATAACAAGTACAAAAAGATGGAGCTGCAATATAACCTTCTTTGGGAGAGCACCTCACAGCCCTCTAAAGCAATGGATGCCTCATCTCCTTCCACTAGTCAAGGTTGTGGAAAATGCTATAATGTTGACTTGGATAACTATGCCACTAACCTTGCAAACATGGAGGCTATGAAAATTGAGATTGCTAGGCTAAATGGGTTGATTGAAAAAGGGTGTACAGCTGAGAACAAGCAATCTAGTGGCAAAGGAAGTCAACCAAGGCAGCCGGATGGAAGACACCCACACATCAAGGATTGACTAGGACACACCAAAGGAAGCAAGACAAATGGAAGAAAGGTTGTAAATGGATATGAGTGTGTTCAGTTCATGAGTAAGGGCAGAATGAGTACAGAGAGACCTGCACAGAAGGTGGCACAAAGGCAGCCCCGAGCAGCACAGCCAGCCCAGGGCGGCAATGCCGCTGGGAAGGGTGGCAGTGCCGCCCCCCACAAAAAAGGGAAGGTCACTCATGCTGCCCCATCTCATGACAAGCACAACAAGAGGATGTCACAGCCAAAGCAAGAGTCCCAGAAGCCAAAGAAATCAATTCTTGCCTTTCTTACTTTGTCAACACCTTCATGTGCAATGTGCAAAGTGTCCCAAATCTACTTGGCAACATCCACACCCATCACTCTATTATACTCATCACCATCCAATGCACTAAGAAGCACACTAGTGGCTTGTCCATTGAGGTGGATGGCTGCCAACTCATCATTTGTGAGATTTTCAGGATCCATTGGAGGCTCAACACCATTGCATACAATCTCCCAAATGCCGGGATGAAGACCAGCCTTCATCAAGTGCTTCCACTTGACAAAGTTAGTCCCATCAAACTTGGGTAACTTGCCCGCGGGCACATTGATAAAAGACTTGTGATCATGGTTAGTCAAAGAAGAATAGTTAAAGGATACGACGGAGTATTTCTTCTTGTTGTTGCTGTTGCCCTTGTCCTTGCTACCCTTCTTTGGCTTGATGTAGGACTCATCATCATCGCCATCATCGGAGCTACTAGAGAGCTCACTAGATGACACATGTACGGCCTTGAGCTCTTCTTGCTCTTTCTTCCTTGCTTCTCTTCTTTTGCTCCTTTCTTCTCTCTTGAGTCTTCTTTCTTCTTTTCTTCTCTTCTTGTCTTGAAGCCGCTGCTTCTCCTTCTCAGCTTCTCTTGCTTCTCTTCTCTTTTTCTTTTCGGCTTTTCTTCTTCTTCTTTCTTCATCATCTTGTGGTCTCTTCTCCGCATCGGATCTCAACGGAGGAAAGTCCTCCGCTGCTGTAGAGACGGAGAGATCGCTACTCTCAGTCTCGTGCAGATCCAAGTCATGTGGATTGACTTGTTGAGCTACTCCCGATGCTCCTCCGGCCTCCATTCCTCACGCGGTGAAGCGTATACGAGGAACCTGATCTGATACCACTTGTAGGATCTCTGGTACACATAGATGGCCTAGAGGGGGGGTGAATAGGCCTGCAAAAACTCAGTTCGAAACTCGATTAGAATCTAGGGTGGCATTGGTGCTCTGCCAGGGCGGCACTGCCGCACCTCAAATAATAAGCTAAATGAGCTGAAACTTTGCAGTTATAAACTTGATAGCCTAAACAGTGTAATGATGTAATATGAAGAGAAAGTTCAGCTCGAAGACTGAACACCACAGAATGCTTGTAACTACAAAGATCTAGGATCTTGCTCTAACCCTAGAACATGAAGAACAACAAGAACACAATAAGAACAAGTGACACAAGATTTATCCCGTGGTTCAGCTCGCCACCAAGGCTTGCCTACATCCACGTTGTTGAGGAAGCCACAAAAGGCTTAGGCTTGCCACTAAGGCTTGCCTTTCTCCTCGTTCTCAAGTCAAGAGAGTGAACTCTTGAGATGAGCGGTGATTTACTAGCTGCAATCTTGGATTACAAACTTCCCAAGGATGCCACAACAGTTGGCAAGCTCTTGGGCGACGCCTAGCCGGCTAGGAGCAAGCTCCAAGAGTAATAAACCCTAGAACCGCCAGCCAAACGTGAACCAAATGCTCTTTTGACTTTGGGAATCAGTGGATCTGCTCTCCGATTGAGTTTTGCTGCCTTTTCTCTCAAGTTTTGATGGTGGAAATCACAGATCAGCTTGAAGGAAGGTGGAGCTTCAATGGAGGAGAGAGAGTGAGCTTTTGGTCTATCTGGATACGAACTGAACGAGCTAAGGAAGAAGATGACCGTTGTGGGCCGGACCAGCTGTATAAATACGGGCCCGAGCCCAACGGTCATCAGAGGGCGGCACTGCCGCCCTGCCTTTAATAGCCCAAATAGGATGAACTTTGGCTGGCTATTAAGGCAGGGTGAGAGGATGTATTTCTGAAGATTTGAGCATCTGGTTGCACAGTTGACACAGTTGTCCTATAATCCCTCTTTATAGTACGGCATACCTAAACTCAATATTCAAAATAAAATGAATTTAAACCCTTTTGAGTCCAGCATAGCCATCCATAGCAATTATGGGGTACCTGCAACCTGTTCATCATCCTCCTATTTAATTTCCTGCTTGTCATCTCAATAAATCTCATTAGTCCTCTAATTGAGGGGTCATCAACACCAAAACCCACTTAGGGCTTGATTGCACTTACAATTAAAGATCAAGGTACTTCAAAGTTCTGCTCTTTGGAACGATGGTAGACATGGAAGTGACAATGCGTCCGTTGGCGTTCGGATTGACCGCCGATTATCGTTGAAGCCGGTCCTCAGATTTAACTTTAACATATGTGGCGTCATTTTCTTAAGTTCGGTGACGCTTATTTTATATCTACGCCTCAAGGTAGCAAATCCTCGAAGGCACAAACCGGTCAGACAGTCGAGGGGAGCGCCGACTGTACTATTGGTGTGCGAGAATAAGGATCCCCGATGTCTTTATTGTGGCTAGTTCTCTCTCGAGGGCCAGCACCCCCGATGAAGACATCACCTATGTTTACACCAACAGAAGTGTGGATTTCCTTCAGTGAGACCGATTTGTACTGTTTTCAATGAACTTATTTGTATGAGTCACTGTGTTGACTCTCTTGCTATAGCTATAGGGCTTCATGATAGTTCTTTGGATGGATATTCCCAAATCTCTGTACTTCGGTTTTAATGTCTAATATATAAGAGTCCTTGTAAAAAAAGATATAATAGTCTAGTAATAGCATATTTTTTTATTTAAATAAATGAAAAGAGTCCGCTTCACCCCTTACAAAGCAACGAAATCATAACAATTATTGCAAACTCTTAACTAGACGCAAAGAAAATCTAACTTAAAACTTAGTCCTCACATTATTTTGTCATTCAAAGAAGCAAATAAATTTATAGCCTCTACTTCTAGCGTTAGACACTTAGGTCCCGTCTGGCACGGCTTCACTTCGCTAGTGAAGCCATTTTTTTTGCTACAGCTCCATAAACGGTTCCATCGGTGGAGCTGGAGCCGTTTTGGTAAATCATTTGGCAAAACCGCTTTACATGTAGAGCTCCTTCGAACATGCTCTCACACAACCCCATGCAGAGCCCACCAGGACGAGGTGAAGCCGGGTGGAGCCACTATTTTTGGCTCCATCCCTCCTCAAACATCTATGAGAGCACGATTTAAGGGGCTTCCTAGGTGAAGCCGTTTTGTTTTAACCCGTTTAGCACAAAACGGCTCCAAACGTCTCCTGAAGCCGGTGGAGAAGCCGTGCGAAATGGGGCCTTATACAGCTAATATGTTTCTTGTTGTCTTCACACTATTGCAAATGTGCCCAATGGTGTAACTAGTATGTTCCCCTGAACAAGTTCTAGAAAAAAATAACTTGACCTTTGTAAAGCAAATTTTTCTTGATACGAACACACACAAATAGTTTCAGTCTCACATAAATAGTTTCAGTCTCACATATTATGTGAGACAGAAACTATTGTGGATTTGTGACTGTAATAGAACCGACCAATTATACGAAATTAAGTAAGAAAAAATCAACCGCCGGAGCAGCTAATTTAGCAAACTTAAACCCGTATAACCCGGTAGTCCGTGAAACCACGAAGGATTTCAAACCAACCAACATACAAACCAAGATCGTAGGGTTTAGCAGCCACAGTCACATATTACAAAAAGTTCACAACATCCTTGAAATACATCGGAGTTTAAGTTAAAGTTATTACAAACCAGGTTCATAATAAAGTAGCAGAAGCAAAAGTTTTGAGACTTCACACACACACACTCTTAGATCGAATTACAGTGCCAGCTGATAGTCATGTCCACAAAAGCATCAGGTAAGAAGTACGGAGCGACCAAGCCCTTGGTCCTAAACATCACCCATCGCAGGATACAAGCAGTTGATACAATAGCCATAGTACATCTGCCCATCTGCAACAAGTGGGAACAAACCCTGAGTACGAGAAGGTACTCAGCTAGACTTACCTGTCATAAACCAAAATAAAATGACCCAAGGAGTATGCAAGGCTTTCTTTTAGTGGGCTAGCTGACTCATTTGCGAAAAGCATAAACTAACATAAATGAACAAATTCAATACTTTGCATCATCTTTATTATAACCTATTAATCTAGGTAAGCACCTATACTATAGCAATCACTTGATTAACCATTAACATCCAGTTCCAATTCAGGTTCAGCACTTCCAACATCATTCACATAACCATCCGTGTTCCATCATCATTACTACGATGCTGTAGCTCGAGTCAAGTGCTCACTATCCAGGAGCGATGGCGATTCGAATCGATTCCTAACCAGCTGGTGATTTATTCCTCACACAAACCACACTCACCGATCAAGTGAGCTACAGGTCACCAATGACACCTTTCCGGTAAATGTTGCGGGATAACAATCATGGACCGCACGACCCAGGGGCCTCCCGACTGCCAGGAATCACGACCCAGCCTGCCCTTGGACTCACTCTTCGTGCCCCCGTCTTACTCCCTTCAGCACCAGTCTGCTAGCCCGAGTTTATCCCGGCCCAAAAAGTGTCACGATCTTCACGGTCGAATGGTACGTTATTCGGCCAGCTAAATGTGAGGCATGCGTTCAACATGACAAGAGGGACGAGCAACGATCGGTCCTTAACTGACACAGACAGAAAACTAATAGCACCCCAAAACCCTATCTGGTTGCCTCCAACTTTTCCGTTCGGTCTCCAATTATTCATCAACACATAGTTATTTCTAGGATACCATCCATTCCATAGCTAAAGTATTCCAGTAACCACCTATAATTACGGTGACCGGAAATCACCGATCGCTACCGGTCTAAGCAGGGCTAAGCATTTATTCGATCCTAACCTAGCAGGGTATAAGGATATGACAAGGTAGACAAGGATATATTATGCATCAACGGTTTCATTCAACCCCTAAAACTTAATGCAACAATATATAACATGTATATAATTAAATTTCTTTTATAAAGTAGGAGACTTATAATGCTCCGGGGCTTGCCTTTCTCGAACGAACTAGGCTGGTGGTCCACGCACTCAGGCAGGTCCTCTCCTTGCTCCTCTACCTCGGGCACCTCCTGTGCCTGGATTTCCTGTGGGTCGACCCCGGCCTGTTCCTCTTGTACCGCTACTTGCACTTCCTCCTGCGATCCTGTATGATGCAATAGTATAAGTACTTATGCAAATGGTGCATCGGATGCGATGGCATGATGATCGTGAATGCATGAAATGGAGATGAACACACTTAGATTTATTGGTTAAAATAGAGGTAAAACTTTTCTACTAGGTAGTCAACATCATCCAAGGACATGAACCACAAATACATGTCATCTACTGCATTCTCTTCTACTACTAACTACACCATATCACCAACATGCCAAGTCATATCAGCAATTTAAGGTGCTTCAAAGATACACCAAAGCTACACAATTCCACTAATCATGCATAAAGAAGATTATTTTATTTCATTTTAAACTAAGGTTACAATAGCAACACATAGTTTTGGTGCTCAGAAAAGCATGAAAAAATTACAGTAGCTTCCTCAAGTCTAACATAGTCTACCATAAAAGTTTCATTACATTTGGATAAGTATAACAATCTACACAAAAATAGAAAAGAGCATGGCATAATTACACATGAAAATACTTTGTACTATGAAAAGTGTCAAACAACAGGTCTAGTATTTTTCCCATGACCTACATAGTCTACAAACACTGTACAAAAAGTTTCATATGCATGTTTTATTCATATTTTTGTCTCTAGAAATTTTACAAGAAATGGCAAATAAATGCACCAAAAATAGACACCTATATTTTTCTACAGAACATGCATGGCATATATTTTTCATGCAAAGCACATCACAAAAGAAGACTAACAAAACTAGAACCATATTTTTCTGATAATTATCCTATTTACTATGCATTTTCTATGAAAACAGCAATTACAAGAATTAAATAAAGCCCTATATAAAAAGTATCACAAATTTGACATCCCATATTTTTAAACTGTAGATCTACTCATAATAAACCTAGCAAAATTTGTGATACTTTTTATATAGGGCTTTATTTAATTCTTGTAATTGCTGTTTTCATAGAAAATGCATAGTAAATAGGATAATTATCAGAAAAATATGGTTCTAGTTTTGTTAGTCTTCTTTTGTGATGTGCTTTGCATGAAAAATATATGCCATGCATGTTCTGTAGAAAAATATAGGTGTCTATTTTTGGTGCATTTATTTGCCATTTCTTGTAAAATTTCTAGAGACAAAAATATGAATAAAACATGCATATGAAACTTTTTGTACAGTGTTTGTAGACTATGTAGGTCATGGGAAAAATACTAGACCTGTTGTTTGACACTTTTCATAGTACAAAGTATTTTCATGTGTAATTATGCCATGCTCTTTTCTATTTTTGTGTAGATTGTTATACTTATCCAAATGTAATGAAACTTTTATGGTAGACTATGTTAGACTTGAGGAAGCTACTGTAATTTTTTCATGCTTTTCTGAGCACCAAAACTATGTGTTGCTATTGTAACCTTAGTTTAAAATGAAATAAAATAATCTTCTTTATGCATGATTAGTGGAATTGTGTAGCTTTGGTGTATCTTTGAAGCACCTTAAATTGCTGATATGACTTGGCATGTTGGTGATATGGTGTAGTTAGTAGTAGAAGAGAATGCAGTAGATGACATGTATTTGTGGTTCATGTCCTTGGATGATGTTGACTACCTAGTAGAAAAGTTTTACCTCTATTTTAACCAATAAATCTAAGTGTGTTCATCTCCATTTCATGCATTCACGATCATCATGCCATCGCATCCGATGCACCATTTGCATAAGTACTTATACTATTGCATCATACAGGATCGCAGGAGGAAGTGCAAGTAGCGGTACAAGAGGAACAGGCCGGGGTCGACCCACAGGAAATCCAGGCACAGGAGGTGCCCGAGGTAGAGGAGCAAGGAGAGGACCTGCCTGAGTGCGTGGACCACCAGCCTAGTTCGTTCGAGAAAGGCAAGCCCCGGAGCATTATAAGTCTCCTACTTTATAAAAGAAATTTAATTATATACATGTTATATATTGTTGCATTAAGTTTTAGGGGTTGAATGAAACCGTTGATGCATAATATATCCTTGTCTACCTTGTCATATCCTTATACCCTGCTAGGTTAGGATCGAATAAATGCTTAGCCCTGCTTAGACCGGTAGCGATCGGTGATTTCCGGTCACCGTAATTATAGGTGGTTACTGGAATACTTTAGCTATGGAATGGATGGTATCCTAGAAATAACTATGTGTTGATGAATAATTGGAGACCGAACGGAAAAGTTGGAGGCAACCAGATAGGGTTTTGGGGTGCTATTAGTTTTCTGTCTGTGTCAGTTAAGGACCGATCGTTGCTCGTCCCTCTTGTCATGTTGAACGCATGCCTCACATTTAGCTGGCCGAATAACGTACCATTCGACCGTGAAGATCGTGACACTTTTTGGGCCGGGATAAACTCGGGCTAGCAGACTGGTGCTGAAGGGAGTAAGACGGGGGCACGAAGAGTGAGTCCAAGGGCAGGCTGGGTCGTGATTCCTGGCAGTCGGGAGGCCCCTGGGTCGTGCGGTCCATGATTGTTATCCCGCAACATTTACCGGAAAGGTGTCATTGGTGACCTGTAGCTCACTTGATCGGTGAGTGTGGTTTGTGTGAGGAATAAATCACCAGCTGGTTAGGAATCGATTCGAATCGCCATCGCTCCTGGATAGTGAGCACTTGACTCGAGCTACAGCATCGTAGTAATGATGATGGAACACGGATGGTTATGTGAATGATGTTGGAAGTGCTGAACCTGAATTGGAACTGGATGTTAATGGTTAATCAAGTGATTGCTATAGTATAGGTGCTTACCTAGATTAATAGGTTATAATAAAGATGATGCAAAGTATTGAATTTGTTCATTTATGTTAGTTTATGCTTTTCGCAAATGAGTCAGCTAGCCCACTAAAAGAAAGCCTTGCATACTCCTTGGGTCATTTTATTTTGGTTTATGACAGGTAAGTCTAGCTGAGTACCTTCTCGTACTCAGGGTTTGTTCCCACTTGTTGCAGATGGGCAGATGTACTATGGCTATTGTATCAACTGCTTGTATCCTGCGATGGGTGATGTTTAGGACCAAGGGCTTGGTCGCTCCGTACTTCTTACCTGATGCTTTTGTGGACATGACTATCAGCTGGCACTGTAATTCGATCTAAGAGTGTGTGTGTGTGAAGTCTCAAAACTTTTGCTTCTGCTACTTTATTATGAACCTGGTTTGTAATAACTTTAACTTAAACTCCGATGTATTTCAAGGATGTTGTGAACTTTTTGTAATATGTGACTGTGGCTGCTAAACCCTACGATCTTGGTTTGTATGTTGGTTGGTTTGAAATCCTTCGTGGTTTCACGGACTACCGGGTTATACGGGTTTAAGTTTGCTAAATTAGCTGCTCCGGCGGTTGATTTTTTCTTACTTAATTTCGTATAATTGGTCGGTTCTATTACAGTCACAAATCCACAATAGTTTCTGTCTCACATAATATGTGAGACTGAAACTATTTATGTGAGACTGAAACTATTTGTGTGTGTTCGTATCAAGAAAAATTTGCTTTACAAAGGTCAAGTTATTTTTTTCTAGAACTTGTTCAGGGGAACATACTAGTTACACCATTGGGCACATTTGCAATAGTGTGAAGACAACAAGAAACATATTAGCTGTATAAGGCCCCATTTCGCACGGCTTCTCCACCGGCTTCAGGAGACGTTTGGAGCCGTTTTGTGCTAAACGGGTTAAAACAAAACGGCTTCACCTAGGAAGCCCCTTAAATCGTGCTCTCATAGATGTTTGAGGAGGGATGGAGCCAAAAATAGTGGCTCCACCCGGCTTCACCTCGTCCTGGTGGGCTCTGCATGGGGTTGTGTGAGAGCATGTTCGAAGGAGCTCTACATGTAAAGCGGTTTTGCCAAATGATTTACCAAAACGGCTCCAGCTCCACCGATGGAACCGTTTATGGAGCTGTAGCAAAAAAAATGGCTTCACTAGCGAAGTGAAGCCGTGCCAGACGGGACCTAAGTGTCTAACGCTAGAAGTAGAGGCTATAAATTTATTTGCTTCTTTGAATGACAAAATAATGTGAGGACTAAGTTTTAAGTTAGATTTTCTTTGCGTCTAGTTAAGAGTTTGCAATAATTGTTATGATTTCGTTGCTTTGTAAGGGGTGAAGCGGACTCTTTTCATTTATTTAAATAAAAAAATATGCTATTACTAGACTATTATATCTTTTTTTACAAGGACTCTTATATATTAGACATTAAAACCGAAGTACAGAGATTTGGGAATATCCATCCAAAGAACTATCATGAAGCCCTATAGCTATAGCAAGAGAGTCAACACAGTGACTCATACAAATAAGTTCATTGAAAACAGTACAAATCGGTCTCACTGAAGGAAATCCACACTTCTGTTGGTGTAAACATAGGTGATGTCTTCATCGGGGGTGCTGGCCCTCGAGAGAGAACTAGCCACAATAAAGACATCGGGGATCCTTATTCTCGCACACCAATAGTACAGTCGGCGCTCCCCTCGACTGTCTGACCGGTTTGTGCCTTCGAGGATTTGCTACCTTGAGGCGTAGATATAAAATAAGCGTCACCGAACTTAAGAAAATGACGCCACATATGTTAAAGTTAAATCTGAGGACCGGCTTCAACGATAATCGGCGGTCAATCCGAACGCCAACGGACGCATTGTCACTTCCATGTCTACCATCGTTCCAAAGAGCAGAACTTTGAAGTACCTTGATCTTTAATTGTAAGTGCAATCAAGCCCTAAGTGGGTTTTGGTGTTGATGACCCCTCAATTAGAGGACTAATGAGATTTATTGAGATGACAAGCAGGAAATTAAATAGGAGGATGATGAACAGGTTGCAGGTACCCCATAATTGCTATGGATGGCTATGCTGGACTCAAAAGGGTTTAAATTCATTTTATTTTGAATATTGAGTTTAGGTATGCCGTACTATAAAGAGGGATTATAGGACAACTGTGTCAACTGTGCAACCAGATGCTCAAATCTTCAGAAATACATCCTCTCACCCTGCCTTAATAGCCAGCCAAAGTTCATCCTATTTGGGCTATTAAAGGCAGGGCGGCAGTGCCGCCCTCTGATGACCGTTGGGCTCGGGCCCGTATTTATACAGCTGGTCCGGCCCACAACGGTCATCTTCTTCCTTAGCTCGTTCAGCTCGCTCACCAAGGCTTGCCTACATCCACGTTGTTGAGGAAGCCACAAAAGGCTTAGGCTTGCCACTAAGGCTTGCTTTCTCCTCGTTCTCAAGTCAAGAGAGTGAACTCTTGAGATGAGCGGTGATTTACTAGCTGCAATCTTGGATTACAAACTTCCCAAGGATGCCACAACAGTTGGCAAGCTCTTGGATAGC
>JAHUYU010000220.1:0-25992 GCA_030439765.1 Tripidium arundinaceum
CGGGAGAGTTCAAGGTTCCTATTTACTTCTCCATTACTGTGGTTCTATTCTAGTTCATACCAAAAGGATTAACTAAGCAAAGGTTAAACATAGCGATCACACCATGGCACTTCGGAGCAACAGTTCCTTTCCGATCCTCGAAAAGACTAGGAAGGGGTGATCGGGAGAAGCCTGCCAAAAGCTCTACGAAAACACCAACCCGAACGCGGTGGACTACAAAGGCCTGGTCGAAGCTGTCACCTCCGGAGCTACCACAACTATCCGTGGGGTTAAGCGCAAACTCAGGTAATCTATAGTCTAGACACCACGTCTACACTATCTATCACTACTCTAGTTTCACGTAAAAACTAGAGCATTCGATCGAACGGAGATCCCATGCCAAGGTGTAAAACACTAACTTAACCACGATAAGCTAAACCACTAAGGCATAAATTAGATAACCATGAAAGACATTCAAGTAATTAGAGATGATAAGTATAAGTACTTGAGTCTTACAAAGGACCGATACAAGATTTACCGGATCTCCGAAGGCTCTTCCGAAACTTGAGCATCTCTCCCTAACTCCCAACTAGGCTAGTACTACTATTACATCTTGAAAATATAGAGTGGAGCTCTTCCTTGGTGGTGTGTTGAGTTGAGGGGCTTGGCTTCTATTTATGCAGGGAGAAAGGCGGTGCTCCTCCCTATTCTTGGCGCGAGGCACCTGGGGAACCGACGTTGCATGTCTCCATGCCACCACCAGATAAAGACCAGGCCAGATGGCGGTGCCAGGGGGCGGCCCCACCTAGGCCGGCCGGCCCACCAAGGGGCCCAAGTGGCCACTGCCTTTGCGAGGTGGACTCTGGTTGGGCTTGGAATACTGCTGCGGGGTGTTTTGCCCCGTTAGTGTTGCGATGTTTGGTGCCTTCTTCATTCTTTGCGCAAATCAGCGTCGGAAAGCGCCTTTATGTGATTTCTCACATGTATTTGTGTTTGTGACTTGCAAAATAATGTTTTCCAAATACATGTGGAACTTGGTTAATAGTAAATACATATGTGCTTTAAGATTGCTAATTTCTCCTCTTTTGTAACTTATTTGGCGGTCGGATTTGGTCGTTAAAACAGATGCATCATGCATCAGTGCTGGTGATGCTGATAACTGATTAGCGATAAGCTTCCGCCGGGCTTTGATGCCAATTTTAACTTGCAGAAGCTGCGCCATGACTATGTTTAGAAAGGTAAAATGCCCAAGAATACCACTTGGTTGTTGTATGGAAGATGTTTGGCGAAGTGCATTGGCCTCCGTGTTGGTTGGCTCAGGCGGACTGTAGGGATAGGGACGTGAGGGCTGAGGTCTGAGGTCCGAGTTCCGTGCCACTATGGAAGAGGAAGGGTGTCTATCTAGGCATAATAAAAAGTAATAATTCAAACAAAAAGGATTATCTGCGCCACTTTGGAAGAGTCAAAGAGAAAGAGGTGCCTCAGCTAATGGCCTTGATGTTACGCGGATGTACAAACTAATTTAGGTCCCGTTTGGATGGGATTCTAAAATCCGGATTCTAGATAAAAATAATCTCTGATTTTTCTTGGATTCTATGTATGTGTGTTAAAATCCCGTAAAATTCTAGCCTGTTTGGATGGGATTCTAGAATTCTGAGATTTTTTCTATCCGGATTCTTAGAATCCTGTGGGAACCATAATGAGCCAATGACCAAAGAGTTCAGAGTTGATGAGGCCGTTGTGGGTGAGGGAGGAGATGAAGCTGGAGATGTGATTTTGTTCAAATAGTGGCACTCCCACCACGATTTTGTTCAAACTAGCCTCCGGCATCCCCCGAGCAGAGTCGCTGTCCGTCGCACCATTGGAGGTCCGAGGTCACCGTCGGTCCTTCCTTGGATTCCCGGACCGAACACAGGCCTGGATAGTAGTTGGCGCGTGCACACACTCTTCAACATACTACTTATTTCCCTTGTATACGTAGAGTATATACAGAGCAGAGTGTATATACTCCCTCCGTCCCAAAAATACCGTAGTCATAGGACCATGCACGCAAACCAATGCAAAGAGAAAATTACATAAATATCCCTGTACTCTGCGCACAAACCTTGCAGGACCTGGATTGTTCCAAGGGAAAAGAAGAACGGGCAGGGAGGTGCCGGGTGTGATAGCCAAAATTTGTGGAGGAAAGGGTATCCACGTGCATGCAATAATCTTTTTTTTATGGGAGACGATAGAATATGCTGTATAGGAGTGGGTCCCATAGACTTGATAACCAATTTCAGCTACTGATGCATGCAGAACGACGGCCTTTTTGGACAAATTTTGAATCGTAGAACAACGGTCTTTGCGGGACGGAGGGAGTACTCATGGACACGGAAGACTAGCAGAGAACGCATCTGCGCTTATCAAGGAGATGATGGTCCACTGATCGATCTGCCGACCTGATCCGTCCAGAACTCCAGATAGTAGACCAGACCACTGCAAGTTGAGTCGAGCAGATGCGCGGGATAGCTGCGCCCGCCTACTACCGTCTCACCGCATTTCCATCACGCGTGACGCGCCGCAGTATGGGCAGCTACCGCACGGCGCCCTCGTCACGGGCCACGGACGGACGGCTCGTCCAGCAGGCAGCAGCGCATCCTGGCTCACCGAGGTCCGAACGGCCTTGGGACACGACAGGACAGGAGCGGGCAGCCTGGCGAAGGACGCGTGCGGCGTGCCGCCAACTCCCGCCCGTACTCCTCTCGCTGTGGGCCACGCAACTCGGGTCCATGCTGGGGTTGATGAGACGCGGGCGCGGCGATCGAATCCCCTGCCCGCCTCCTTATCACAAATCATTGCGCGCGCCGGTCACGGCTGGCCGCACAGGCTTTATCAGTTACACCGGCGGTCCATGCTCACAGTCACACCCGGTCCCGGTTGCCTAGCCGGCCGGCGTGGCGTTTTCCGTACCTGATCGGCCAGCTGCGCTGGGCCTGGGGCTTGCAGGGTCCAGCCGTTGGTTCGTGTCGAATCCCTGATGGATGGAACTGGTTGGTTGATCAGCCAACGAGCTCATTATAAGTGTACGGCAACTTGTTGCTCGGTGGTAGGGAGAAAAATATCTTCCGGTGAATCTGCACGCGTTTGTCAGGGCAGGTCCAGGTTGAATCCATTTCGAATGCGACGACAAGTGACTGCGACAGAGTAGTAACTGTAATTTGCCCTTTCCTCCATCTTAAAATAAACGCACATCTTACACAGTCAATTTTCTAAAGCACGTAACTGTAATTTTCAACTGACATGCTTTCCCTTCCGAGGATGTTTCTTGTGTTTATAAAAAAAAAAGATCCTGTATTTGCATTGAGACGAGGATTTCTAGAACCACCTGAAAGCTTTATTAGTGTTGGCGTGACCAGTTAAAGCTCTGTATCCATTTGAAGACCAAAGTGTTTTTAATTCCAAATATATACGACCAAGTGTCCATCCTTACCGTGATTATTAGACGCAGTCGTAGTCCGTAATCCTCCCGGTAGGCTTCGGCCGCCTGGGCCTGACCCATAAGGCAGCCGCCACGGTCCACGCGGTCCACTCCCTAACTGTAATGGCATCGTTCGCCTCCTCACAATCTCACCTCATTACTGTGCCGTCTGTGCGTGCCAGGCTCCCAGTGCGGGAGACCGTGATGGTGGCAGCCTGGCAGGTCCACCGGCGGCAGGCGGGCGCCGCCGGCGGCTGGCGTGGCGCAGCTATCCCGCGCATCTGCTCGACTCAACTTGCAGTGGTCTGGTCTACTATCTGGAGTTCTGGACGGATCAGGTCGGCAGATCGATCAGTGGACCATCATCTCCTTGATAAGCGCAGATGCGTTCTCTGCTAGTCTTCCGTGTCCATGAGTACTCCCTCCGTCCCGCAAAGACCGTTGTTCTACGATTCAAAATTTGTCCAAAAAGGCCGTCGTTCTGCATGCATCAGTAGCTGAAATTGGTTATCAAGTCTATGGGACCCACTCCTATACAGCATATTCTATCGTCTCCCATAAAAAAAAGATTATTGCATGCACGTGGATACCCTTTCCTCCACAAATTTTGGCTATCACACCCGGCACCTCCCTGCCCGTTCTTCTTTTCCCTTGGAACAATCCAGGTCCTGCAAGGTTTGTGCGCAGAGTACAGGGATATTTATGTAATTTTCTCTTTGCATTGGTTTGCGTGCATGGTCCTATGACTACGGTATTTTTGGGACGGAGGGAGTATATACACTCTGCTCTGTATATACTCTACGTATACAAGGGAAATAAGTAGTATGTTGAAGAGTGTGTGCACGCGCCAACTACTATCCAGGCCTGTGTTCGGTCCGGGAATCCAAGGAAGGACCGACGGTGACCTCGGACCTCCAATGGTGCGACGGACAGCGACTCTGCTCGGGGGATGCCGGAGGCTAGTTTGAACAAAATCGTGGTGGGAGTGCCACTATTTGAACAAAATCACATCTCCAGCTTCATCTCCTCCCTCACCCACAACGGCCTCATCAACTCTGAACTCTTTGGTCATTGGCTCATTATGGTTCCCACAGGATTCTAAGAATCCGGATAGAAAAAATCTCAGAATTCTAGAATCCCATCCAAACAGGCTAGAATTTTACGGGATTTTAACACACATACATAGAATCCAAGAAAAATCAGAGATTATTTTTATCTAGAATCCGGATTTTAGAATCCCATCCAAACGGGACCTAAATTAGTTTGTACATCCGCGTAACATCAAGGCCATTAGCTGAGGCACCTCTTTCTCTTTGACTCTTCCAAAGTGGCGCAGATAATCCTTTTTGTTTGAATTATTACTTTTTATTATGCCTAGATAGACACCCTTCCTCTTCCATAGTGGCACGGAACTCGGACCTCAGACCTCAGCCCTCACGTCCCTATCCCTACAGTCCGCCTGAGCCAACCAACACGGAGGCCAATGCACTTCGCCAAACATCTTCCATACAACAACCAAGTGGTATTCTTGGGCATTTTACCTTTCTAAACATAGTCATGGCGCAGCTTCTGCAAGTTAAAATTGGCATCAAAGCCCGGCGGAAGCTTATCGCTAATCAGTTATCAGCATCACCAGCACTGATGCATGATGCATCTGTTTTAACGACCAAATCCGACCGCCAAATAAGTTACAAAAGAGGAGAAATTAGCAATCTTAAAGCACATATGTATTTACTATTAACCAAGTTCCACATGTATTTGGAAAACATTATTTTGCAAGTCACAAACACAAATACATGTGAGAAATCACATAAAGGCGCTTTCCGACGCTGATTTGCGCAAAGAATGAAGAAGGCACCAAACATCGCAACACTAACGGGGCAAAACACCCCGCAGCAGTATTCCAAGCCCAACCAGAGTCCACCTCGCAAAGGCAGTGGCCACTTGGGCCCCTTGGTGGGCCGGCCGGCCTAGGTGGGGCCGCCCCCTGGCACCGCCATCTGGCCTGGTCTTTATCTGGTGGTGGCATGGAGACATGCAACGTCGGTTCCCCAGGTGCCTCGCGCCAAGAATAGGGAGGAGCACCGCCTTTCTCCCTGCATAAATAGAAGCCAAGCCCCTCAACTCAACACACCACCAAGGAAGAGCTCCACTCTATATTTTCAAGATGTAATAGTAGTACTAGCCTAGTTGGGAGTTAGGGAGAGATGCTCAAGTTTCGGAAGAGCCTTCGGAGATCCGGTAAATCTTGTATCGGTCCTTTGTAAGACTCAAGTACTTATACTTATCATCTCTAATTACTTGAATGTCTTTCATGGTTATCTAATTTATGCCTTAGTGGTTTAGCTTATCGTGGTTAAGTTAGTGTTTTACACCTTGGCATGGGATCTCCGTTCGATCGAATGCTCTAGTTTTTACGTGAAACTAGAGTAGTGATAGATAGTGTAGACGTGGTGTCTAGACTATAGATTACCTGAGTTTGCGCTTAACCCCACGGATAGTTGTGGTAGCTCCGGAGGTGACAGCTTCGACCAGGCCTTTGTAGTCCACCGCGTTCGGGTTGGTGTTTTCGTAGAGCTTTTGGCAGGCTTCTCCCGATCACCCCTTCCTAGTCTTTTCGAGGATCGGAAAGGAACTGTTGCTCCGAAGTGCCATGGTGTGATCGCTATGTTTAACCTTTGCTTAGTTAATCCTTTTGGTATGAACTAGAATAGAACCACAGTAATGGAGAAGTAAATAGGAACCTTGAACTCTCCCATTGTCCTCCCAGCTTAGCCTGTCTATTCTTCTATCTTATCATAGAGTTCTCCTGTGTGTGTCATTATACAAAACTCCTATCTTATTACTTACCCCCACATTAGTCTAGTCGGTATACTAATTAGCAGATACATGATGGTTAATTATCAAGTTCTTTAACCATTACTTTCCTGAGGATAAATACGATACCCTGGAATACTCTTGGGTGAAAGCTACAACGGTATTCGTGCGCTTGCGGATTTCTCTGTTTGCGTTAACAAATACCAACAAGCTTTCTGGCGCCGTTGTCGGGGATGAATTCTATTTCTATTCTTGGTAGTGACGCTAAGAAATGCCAAAAGCATCTCAACAAAATTCATACCGAACTAGATTTAGCTTGGCGTAGAAGGCAAGGAGAGAAACGGCCTCCAGCAATACCTTCAGCCACTTCAACAAACCTCAGGTGGCGCTCGGTCGAGGGCGGACTGGCTGCTGCTGCCCAGGGAGACACGCACGCAGAGGCGGAGCCACCACTAGCGCAAGCTAGGGCTGTCACCCTAGGTCCCTTTGGCTGGGCACCCAATCCCCATCCCCAGGAGCTGGCGTGTGGCAAGGCCGAGGAGGTGAGGACGACGCAGTCGCCGGATGCGATGAAGACGACGAACGCGCGCGACGCTACACAGCGAATCAGCGAGGTCGCAAGGCGTGAGCCAGCGTCCCTCTGTCCGTCATGGGCCTCGGTTGAACTGGGTCTGCGGACGCCTCTGGCCCAGCAGCCAGGCGCAAATACGGCCGGTTGGCAGACCAGATAGCCGAGGTGCCGAGCGACTCCCCATCACCGGCCCCCGCTCGACTGTGCTGCGCCGCCACTGCCGCCCACTCGATGCGTCTCGCATCCGTCGTCCAGGCTCGCCGCTCTCCGCCTGCTAGCCTCGCCAGCCGCTCGGCGCTCCCCCGCCCCGCTCGACCACCCGCTCGACGCCTCGCCGGCCACCGGCGGATCCCCCGCCCGTCCGCCGGCCGCTCGGCGCTCCTAGGCGGCAGGCACGGAGGTGCCTAGGCCTCAGGCGCGGGCGTCCAGGCCCCAGCCGACCCTTTGCCGCCGATTGCTGCGATCATTTTGGATTTTTGATTGAGGGATTTTTAGAATTTTGGTCATTTGGTGATGGATAGGGAGTAGATGAAGCCGTTGTGGGTGAGGGAGGAGATGAAGCTGGAGATGTGATTTTGTTCAAATAGTGGCACTCCCACCACGATTTTGTTCAAACTAGCCTCCGGCATCCCCCGAGCAGAGTCGCTGTCCGTCGCACCATTGGAGGTCCGAGGTCACCGTCGGTCCTTCCTTGGATTCCCGGACCGAACACAGGCCTGGATAGTAGTTGGCGCGTGCACACACTCTTCAACATACTACTTATTTCCCTTGTATACGTAGAGTATATACAGAGCAGAGTGTATATACTCCCTCCGTCCCAAAAATACCGTAGTCATAGGACCATGCACGCAAACCAATGCAAAGAGAAAATTACATAAATATCCCTGTACTCTGCGCACAAACCTTGCAGGACCTGGATTGTTCCAAGGGAAAAGAAGAACGGGCAGGGAGGTGCCGGGTGTGATAGCCAAAATTTGTGGAGGAAAGGGTATCCACGTGCATGCAATAATCTTTTTTTATGGGAGACGATAGAATATGCTGTATAGGAGTGGGTCCCATAGACTTGATAACCAATTTCAGCTACTGATGCATGCAGAACGACGGCCTTTTTGGACAAATTTTGAATCGTAGAACAACGGTCTTTGCGGGACGGAGGGAGTACTCATGGACACGGAAGACTAGCAGAGAACGCATCTGCGCTTATCAAGGAGATGATGGTCCACTGATCGATCTGCCGACCTGATCCGTCCAGAACTCCAGATAGTAGACCAGACCACTGCAAGTTGAGTCGAGCAGATGCGCGGGATAGCTGCGCCACGCCAGCCGCCGGCGGCGCCCGCCTGCCGCCGGTGGACCTGCCAGGCTGCCACCATCACGGTCTCCCGCACTGGGAGCCTGGCACGCACAGACGGCACAGTAATGAGGTGAGATTGTGAGGAGGCGAACGATGCCATTACAGTTAGGGAGTGGACCGCGTGGACCGTGGCGGCTGCCTTATGGGTCAGGCCCAGGCGGCCGAAGCCTACCGGGAGGATTACGGACTACGACTGCGTCTAATAATCACGGTAAGGATGGACACTTGGTCGTATATATTTGGAATTAAAAACACTTTGGTCTTCAAATGGATACAGAGCTTTAACTGGTCACGCCAACACTAATAAAGCTTTCAGGTGGTTCTAGAAATCCTCGTCTCAATGCAAATACAGGATCTTTTTTTTTTATAAACACAAGAAACATCCTCGGAAGGGAAAGCATGTCAGTTGAAAATTACAGTTACGTGCTTTAGAAAATTGACTGTGTAAGATGTGCGTTTATTTTAAGATGGAGGAAAGGGCAAATTACAGTTACTACTCTGTCGCAGTCACTTGTCGTCGCATTCGAAATGGATTCAACCTGGACCTGCCCTGACAAACGCGTGCAGATTCACCGGAAGATATTTTTCTCCCTACCACCGAGCAACAAGTTGCCGTACACTTATAATGAGCTCGTTGGCTGATCAACCAACCAGTTCCATCCATCAGGGATTCGACACGAACCAACGGCTGGACCCTGCAAGCCCCAGGCCCAGCGCAGCTGGCCGATCAGGTACGGAAAACGCCACGCCGGCCGGCTAGGCAACCGGGACCGGGTGTGACTGTGAGCATGGACCGCCGGTGTAACTGATAAAGCCTGTGCGGCCAGCCGTGACCGGCGCGCGCAATGATTTGTGATAAGGAGGCGGGCAGGGGATTCGATCGCCGCGCCCGCGTCTCATCAACCCCAGCATGGACCCGAGTTGCGTGGCCCACAGCGAGAGGAGTACGGGCGGGAGTTGGCGGCACGCCGCACGCGTCCTTCGCCAGGCTGCCCGCTCCTGTCCTGTCGTGTCCCAAGGCCGTTCGGACCTCGGTGAGCCAGGATGCGCTGCTGCCTGCTGGACGAGCCGTCCGTCCGTGGCCCGTGACGAGGGCGCCGTGCGGTAGCTGCCCATACTGCGGCGCGTCACGCGTGATGGAAATGCGGTGAGACGGTAGTAGGCGGGCGCCGAGCCGCCGATCCTTAGCCTCTGGAGTGTGGACGGAAACTTGGATGAGGTGAGGTAGACTGGTGTACTCGTCAGGACGGTAGAGTTCTTCGAGTCACGGCTTAGTCGCCCAGACCTCGTTCATAGCTCCTACTCGAACCTTCCTTTCCTGCTCGTGACATCGGTGCCTGAAGAAGAACGTACTGTCAGGTCAGTGCGGGCGTGCCTGAAGAACAACGTGCTCTGGCCTGGCTCATTGCGGGCTTCTTGTGACCCAATGGCTACTACAAAGCCACTCGTCCATTCGTAATCCATGGGCCTCTGCTCTTCACTAAGCCTCCCAGGCCGACCTGGGCCAATGTCTATGCCGGCTGAAGTGGAATCCGGAGACTTGTGTAGTAGTAGTTTGCACAATTGCACCTGGCCCAGGGTGTGACTTGACCCGAAGACCTGGTCGGCCCGCGCACGCCGTGATAGTGGCGTGACCCACAAGGGGTCAATCCTGCAATTCGAAGTTTTGATGAACTGAAATCCACTAGTACATAAATTTAGTGGTCACAGGTCACAGCTCTTGCGCAAGCAAGGGATAGGGAGCCTAGATATTCTCTTTCTTTGGCGGATATTCGCGCGGAGGGATTCATCTCAACATGAATGAAGGAAACTGATAGTAGTTTACTACCAGGCTATATATATTTTTCTCTTGTATCATGACTATTACTCATTCCGTCCTAAAAACATAAGGTATTTGCATTGAGACGAGGATTTCTAGAACCACCTGAAAGCTTTATTAGTGTTGGCGTGACCAGTTAAAGCTCTGTATCCATTTGAAGACCAAGTGTTTTTAATTCCAAATATATACGACCAAGTGTCCATCCTTACCGTGATTATTAGACGCAGTCGTAGTCCGTAATCCTCCGGTAGGCTTCGGCCGCCTGGGCCTGACCCATAAGGCAGCCGCCACGGTCCACGCGGTCCACTCCCTAACTGTAATGGCATCGTTCGCCTCCTCACAATCTCACCTCATTACTGTGCCGTCTGTGCGTGCCAGGCTCCCAGTGCGGGAGACCGTGATGGTGGCAGCCTGGCAGGTCCACCGGCGGCAGGCGGGCGCGCCGGCGGCTGGCGTGGCGCAGCTATCCGCGCATCTGCTCGACTCAACTTGCAGTGGTCTGGTCTACTATCTGGAGTTCTGGACGGATCAGGTCGGCAGATCGATCAGTGGACCATCATCTCCTTGATAAGCGCAGATGCGTTCTCTGCTAGTCTTCCGTGTCCATGAGTACTCCCTCCGTCCCGCAAAGACCGTTGTTCTACGATTCAAATTTGTCCAAAAAGGCCGTCGTTCTGCATGCATCAGTAGCTGAAATTGGTTATCAAGTCTATGGGACCCACTCCTATACAGCATATTCTATCGTCTCCCATAAAAAAAAGATTATTGCATGCACGTGGATACCCTTTCCTCCACAAATTTTGGCTATCACACCCGGCACCTCCCTGCCCGTTCTTCTTTTCCCTTGGAACAATCCAGGTCCTGCAAGGTTTGTGCGCAGAGTACAGGGATATTTATGTAATTTTCTCTTTGCATTGGTTTGCGTGCATGGTCCTATGACTACGGTATTTTTGGGACGGAGGGAGTATATACACTCTGCTCTGTATATACTCTACGTATACAAGGGAAATAAGTAGTATGTTGAAGAGTGTGTGCACGCGCCAACTACTATCCAGGCCTGTGTTCGGTCCGGGAATCCAAGGAAGGACCGACGGTGACCTCGGACCTCCAATGGTGCGACGGACAGCGACTCTGCTCGGGGGATGCCGGAGGCTAGTTTGAACAAAATCGTGGTGGGAGTGCCACTATTTGTAACAAAATCACATCTCCAGCTTCATCTCCTCCTCACCCACAACGGCTTCATCTACTCCCTATCCATCACCAAATGACCAAAATTCTAAAAATCCCTCAATCAAAAATCCCAAAATGATCGCAGCAATCGGCGGCAAAGGGTCGGCTGGGCCTGGACGCCCGCGCCTGAGGCCTAGGCACCTCCGTGCCTGCCGCCTAGGAGCGCCGAGCGGCCGGCGGACGGCGGGGGATCCGCCGGTGGCCGGCGAGGCGTCGAGCGGGTGGTCGAGCGGGGCGGGGGAGCGCCGAGCGGCTGGCGAGGCTAGCAGGCGGAGAGCGGCGAGCCTGGACGACGGATGCGAGACGCATCGAGTGGGCGGCAGTGGCGGCGCAGCACAGTCGAGCGGGGGGCCGGTGATGGGGAGTCGCTCGGCCACCTCGGCTATCTGGTCTGCCAACCGGCCGTATTTGCGCCTGGCTGCTGGGCCAGAGGCGTCCGCAGACCCAGTTCAACCGAGGCCCATGACGGACAGAGGGACGCTGGCTCACGCCTTGCGACCTCGCTGATTCGCTGTGTAGCGTCGCGCGCGTCCGTCGTCTTCATCGCATCCGGCGACTGCGTCGTCCTCACCTCCTCGGCCTTGCCACACGCCAGCTCCTGGGGATGGGGATTGGGTGCCCAGCCAAAGGGACCTAGGGTGACAGCCCTAGCTTGCGCTAGTGGTGGCTCCGCCTCTGCGTGCGTGTCTCCCTGGCAGCAGCAGCCAGTCCGCCCTCGACCGAGCGCCACCTGAGGTTTGTTGAAGTGGCTGAAGGTATTGCTGGAGGCCGTTTCTCTCCTTGCCTTCTACGCCAAGCTAAATCTAGTTCGGTATGAATTTTGTTGAGATGCTTTTGGCATTTCTTAGCGTCACTACCAAGAATAGAAATAGAATTCATCCCCGACAACGGCGCCAGAAAGCTTGTTGGTATTTGTTAACGCAAACAGAGAAATCCGCAAGCGCACGAATACCGTTGTAGCTTTCACCCAAGAGTATTCCAGGGTATCGTATTTATCCTCAGGAAAGTAATGGTTAAAGAACTTGATAATTAACCATCATGTATCTGCTAATTAGTATACCGACTAGACTAATGTGGGGGTAAGTAATAAGATAGGAGTTTTGTATAATGACACACACAGGAGAACTCTATGATAAGATAGAAGAATAGACAGGCTAAGCTGGGAAGACAATGGGAGAGTTCAAGTTCCTATTTACTCTCCATTACTGTGGTTCTATTCTAGTTCATACCAAAAGGATTAACTAAGCAAAGGTTAAACATAGCGATCACACCATGGCACTTCGGAGCAACAGTTCCTTTCCGATCCTCGAAAAGACTAGGAAGGGGTGATCGGGAGAAGCCTGCCAAAAGCTCTACGAAAACACCAACCCGAACGCGGTGGACTACAAAGGCCTGGTCGAAGCTGTCACCTCCGGAGCTACCACAACTATCCGTGGGGTTAAGCGCAAACTCAGGTAATCTATAGTCTAGACACCACGTCTACACTATCTATCACTACTCTAGTTTCACGTAAAAACTAGAGCATTCGATCGAACGGAGATCCCATGCCAAGGTGTAAAACACTAACTTAACCACGATAAGCTAAACCACTAAGGCATAAATTAGATAACCATGAAAGACATTCAAGTAATTAGAGATGATAAGTATAAGTACTTGAGTCTTACAAAGGACGATACAAGATTTACCGGATCTCCGAAGGCTCTTCCGAAACTTGAGCATCTCTCCCTAACTCCCAACTAGGCTAGTACTACTATTACATCTTGAAAATATAGAGTGGAGCTCTTCCTGGTGGTGTGTTGAGTTGAGGGGCTGGCTTCTATTTATGCAGGGAGAAAGGCGGTGCTCCTCCCTATTCTTGGCGCGAGGCACCTGGGGAACCGACGTTGCATGTCTCCATGCCACCACCAGATAAAGACCAGGCCAGATGGCGGTGCCAGGGGGCGGCCCCACCTAGGCCGGCCGGCCCACCAAGGGGCCCAAGTGGCCACTGCCTTTGCGAGGTGGACTCTGGTTGGGCTTGGAATACTGCTGCGGGGTGTTTTGCCCCGTTAGTGTTGCGATGTTTGGTGCCTTCTTCATTCTTTGCGCAAATCAGCGTCGGAAAGCGCCTTTATGTGATTTCTCACATGTATTTGTGTTTGTGACTTGCAAAATAATGTTTTCCAAATACATGTGGAACTTGGTTAATAGTAAATACATATGTGCTTTAAGATTGCTAATTTCTCCTCTTTTGTAACTTATTTGGCGGTCGGATTTGGTCGTTAAAACAGATGCATCATGCATCAGTGCTGGTGATGCTGATAACTGATTAGCGATAAGCTTCCGCCGGGCTTTGATGCCAATTTTAACTTGCAGAAGCTGCGCCATGACTATGTTTAGAAAGGTAAAATGCCCAAGAATACCACTTGGTTGTTGTATGGAAGATGTTTGGCGAAGTGCATTGGCCTCCGTGTTGGTTGGCTCAGGCGGACTGTAGGATAGGGACGTGAGGGCTGAGGTCTGAGGTCCGAGTTCCGTGCCACTATGGAAGAGGAAGGGTGTCTATCTAAGCATAATAAGGTCAAAGAAGGATTTAAGAAACCACCTTCCTAAAGTGCAGGTGCTGAAAACACAGAACCAAAGGCACTCAACTGAATGAAAAAAATCAAGGAAGAAGAAGCTCCAAAGCCATCTGATTTAGATCCAATGAATGAGAATCATTGTCAAATTAGATGTAAAATTTCAGGCTCGTGACATATGCAGATCCCTTAAAAAACGAGCATATAATCTTAGGGTCGGCATCTAACGGTGGAGCACGCGAGCTAGTTGCTACCAGTTTATTGGACCTAGCACGTAGCTGTGCATATATGCCAAGAAGTCGTTGCGGCCTCATCAACTCTGAACTCTTTGGTCATTGGCTCATTATGGTTCCCACAGGATTCTAAGAATCCGGATAGAAAAAAATCTCAGAATTCTAGAATCCCATCCAAACAGGCTAGAATTTTACGGGATTTTAACACACATACATAGAATCAAGAAAAATCAGAGATTATTTTTATCTAGAATCCGGATTTTAGAATCCCATCCAAACGGGGACCTAAATTAGTTTGTACATCCGCGTAACATCAAGGCCATTAGCTGAGGCACCTCTTTCTCTTTGACTCTTCCAAAGTGGCGCAGATAATCCTTTTTGTTTGAATTATTACTTTTTATTATGCCTAGATAGACACCCTTCCTCTTCCATAGTGGCACGGAACTCGGACCTCAGACCTCAGCCCTCACGTCCCTATCCCTACAGTCCGCCTGAGCCAACCAACACGGAGGCCAATGCACTTCGCCAAACATCTTCCATACAACAACCAAGTGGTATTCTTGGGCATTTTACCTTTCTAAACATAGTCATGGCGCAGCTTCTGCAGTTAAAATTGGCATCAAAGCCCGGCGGAAGCTTATCGCTAATCAGTTATCAGCATCACCAGCACTGATGCATGATGCATCTGTTTTAACGACCAAATCCGACCGCCAAATAAGTTACAAAAGAGGAGAAATTAGCAATCTTAAAGCACATATGTATTTACTATTAACCAAGTTCCACATGTATTTGGAAAACATTATTTTGCAAGTCACAAACACAAATACATGTGAGAAATCACATAAAGGCGCTTTCCGACGCTGATTTGCGCAAAGAATGAAGAAGGCACCAAACATCGCAACACTAACGGGGCAAAACACCCCGCAGCAGTATTCCAAGCCCAACCAGAGTCCACCTCGCAAAGGCAGTGGCCACTTGGGCCCCTTGGTGGGCCGGCCGGCCTAGGTGGGGCCGCCCCCTGGCACCGCCATCTGGCCTGGTCTTTATCTGGTGGTGGCATGGAGACATGCAACGTCGGTTCCCCAGGTGCCTCGCGCCAAGAATAGGGAGGAGCACCGCCTTTCTCCCTGCATAAATAGAAGCCAAGCCCCTCAACTCAACACACCACCAAGGAAGAGCTCCACTCTATATTTTCAAGATGTAATAGTAGTACTAGCCTAGTTGGGAGTTAGGGAGAGATGCTCAAGTTTCGGAAGAGCCTTCGGAGATCCGGTAAATCTTGTATCGGTCCTTTGTAAGGACTCAAGTACTTATACTTATCATCTCTAATTACTTGAATGTCTTTCATGGTTATCTAATTTATGCCTTAGTGGTTTAGCTTATCGTGGTTAAGTTAGTGTTTTACACCTTGGCATGGGATCTCCGTTCGATCGAATGCTCTAGTTTTTACGTGAAACTAGAGTAGTGATAGATAGTGTAGACGTGGTGTCTAGACTATAGATTACCTGAGTTTGCGCTTAACCCCACGGATAGTTGTGGTAGCTCCGGAGGTGACAGCTTCGACCAGGCCTTTGTAGTCCACCGCGTTCGGGTTGGTGTTTTCGTAGAGCTTTTGGCAGGCTTCTCCCGATCACCCCTTCCTAGTCTTTTCGAGGATCGGAAAGGAACTGTTGCTCCGAAGTGCCATGGTGTGATCGCTATGTTTAACTTTGCTTAGTTAATCCTTTTGGTATGAACTAGAATAGAACCACAGTAATGGAGAAGTAAATAGGAACCTTGAACTCTCCCATTGTCTTCCCAGCTTAGCCTGTCTATTCTTCTATCTTATCATAGAGTTCTCCTGTGTGTGTCATTATACAAAACTCCTATCTTATTACTTACCCCCACATTAGTCTAGTCGGTATACTAATTAGCAGATACATGATGGTTAATTATCAAGTTCTTTAACCATTACTTTCCTGAGGATAAATACGATACCCTGGAATACTCTTGGGTGAAAGCTACAACGGTATTCGTGCGCTTGCGGATTTCTCTGTTTGCGTTAACAAATACCAACAAGCTTTCTGGCGCCGTTGTCGGGGATGAATTCTATTCTATTCTTGGTAGTGACGCTAAGAAATGCCAAAAGCATCTCAACAAAATTCATACCGAACTAGATTTAGCTTGGCGTAGAAGGCAAGGAGAGAAACGGCCTCCAGCAATACCTTCAGCCACTTCAACAAACCTCAGGTGGCGCTCGGTCGAGGGCGGACTGGCTGCTGCTGCCCAGGGGAGACACGCACGCAGAGGCGGAGCCACCACTAGCGCAAGCTAGGGCTGTCACCCTAGGTCCCCTTTGGCTGGGCACCCAATCCCCATCCCCAGGAGCTGGCGTGTGGCAAGGCCGAGGAGGTGAGGACGACGCAGTCGCCGGATGCGATGAAGACGACGGACGCGCGCGACGCTACACAGCGAATCAGCGAGGTCGCAAGGCGTGAGCCAGCGTCCCTCTGTCCGTCATGGGCCTCGGTTGAACTGGTCTGCGGACGCCTCTGGCCAGCAGCCAGGCGCAAATACGGCCGGTTGGCAGACCAGATAGCCGAGGTGCCGAGCGACTCCCCATCACCGGCCCCCGCTCGACTGTGCTGCGCCGCCACTGCCGCCCACTCGATGCGTCTCGCATCCGTCGTCCAGGCTCGCCGCTCTCCGCCTGCTAGCCTCGCCAGCCGCTCGGCGCTCCCCCCGCCCCGCTCGACCACCCGCTCGACGCCTCGCCGGCCACCGGCGGGATCCCCCGCCCGTCCGCGGCCGCTCGGCGCTCCTAGGCGGCAGGCACGGAGGTGCCTAGGCCTCAGGCGCGGGCGTCCAGGCCCCAGCCGACCCTTTGCCGCCGATTGCTGCGATCATTTTGGATTTTTGATTGAGGGATTTTTAGAATTTTGGTCATTTGGTGATGGATAGGGAGTAGATGAAGCCGTTGTGGGTGAGGGAGGAGATGAAGCTGGAGATGTGATTTTGTTTCAAATAGTGGCACTCCACCACGATTTTGTTCAAACTAGCCTCCGGCATCCCCCGAGCAGAGTCGCTGTCCGTCGCACCATTGGAGGTCCGAGGTCACCGTCGGTCCTTCCTTGGATTCCCGGACCGAACACAGGCCTGGATAGTAGTTGGCGCGTGCACACACTCTTCAACATACTACTTATTTCCCTTGTATACGTAGAGTATATACAGAGCAGAGTGTATATACTCCCTCCGTCCCAAAAATACCGTAGTCATAGGACCATGCACGCAAACCAATGCAAAGAGAAAATTACATAAATATCCCTGTACTCTGCGCACAAACCTTGCAGGACCTGGATTGTTCCAAGGGAAAAGAAGAACGGGCAGGGAGGTGCCGGGTGTGATAGCCAAAATTTGTGGAGGAAAGGGTATCCACGTGCATGCAATAATCTTTTTTTTATGGGAGACGATAGAATATGCTGTATAGGAGTGGGTCCCATAGACTTGATAACCAATTTCAGCTACTGATGCATGCAGAACGACGGCCTTTTTGGACAAATTTTGAATCGTAGAACAACGGTCTTTGCGGGACGGAGGGGAGTACTCATGGACACGGAGACTAGCAGAGAACGCATCTGCGCTTATCAAGGAGATGATGGTCCACTGATCGATCTGCCGACCTGATCCGTCCAGAACTCCAGATAGTAGACCAGACCACTGCAAGTTGAGTCGAGCAGATGCGCGGGATAGCTGCGCCACGCCAGCCGCCGGCGGCGCCCGCCTGCCGCCGGTGGACCTGCCAGGCTGCCACCATCACGGTCTCCCGCACTGGGAGCCTGGCACGCACAGACGGCACAGTAATGAGGTGAGATTGTGAGGAGGCGAACGATGCCATTACAGTTAGGGAGTGGACCGCGTGGACCGTGGCGGCTGCCTTATGGAAGAGGAAGGGTGTCTATCTAGGCATAATAAAAAGTAATAATTCAAACAAAAAGGATTATCTGCGCCACTTTGGAAGAGTCAAGAGAAAGAGGTGCCTCAGCTAATGGCCTTGATGTTACGCGGATGTACAAACTAATTTAGGTCCCGTTTGGATGGGATTCTAAAATCCGGATTCTAGATAAAAATAATCTCTGATTTTTCTTGGATTCTATGTATGTGTGTTAAAATCCCGTAAAATTCTAGCCTGTTTGGATGGGATTCTAGAATTCTGAGATTTTTTCTATCCGGATTCTTAGAATCCTGTGGGAACCATAATGAGCCAATGACCAAAGAGTTCAGAGTTGATGAGGCCGCAACGACTTCTTGGCATATATGCACAGCTACGTGCTAGGTCCAATAAACTGGTAGCAACTAGCTCGCGTGCTCCACCGTTAGATGCCGACCCTAAGTATTATATGCTCGTTTTTTAAGGGATTTTAACACACATACATAGAATCCAAGAAAAATCAGAGATTATTTTTATCTAGAATCCGGATTTTAGAATCCCATCCAAACGGGACCTAAATTAGTTTGTACATCCGCGTAACATCAAGGCCATTAGCTGAGGCACCTCTTTCTCTTTGACTCTTCCAAAGTGGCGCAGATAATCCTTTTTGTTTGAATTATTACTTTTTATTATGCCTAGATAGACACCCTTCCTCTTCCATAAGGCAGCCGCCACGGTCCACGCGGTCCACTCCCTAACTGTAATGGCATCGTTCGCCTCCTCACAATCTCACCTCATTACTGTGCCGTCTGTGCGTGCCAGGCTCCCAGTGCGGGAGACCGTGATGGTGGCAGCCTGGCAGGTCCACCGGCGGCAGGCGGGCGCCGCCGGCGGCTGGCGTGGCGCAGCTATCCCGCGCATCTGCTCGACTCAACTTGCAGTGGTCTGGTCTACTATCTGGAGTTCTGGACGGATCAGGTCGGCAGATCGATCAGTGGACCATCATCTCCTTGATAAGCGCAGATGCGTTCTCTGCTAGTCTTCCGTGTCCATGAGTACTCCCTCCGTCCCGCAAAGACCGTTGTTCTACGATTCAAAATTTGTCCAAAAAGGCCGTCGTTCTGCATGCATCAGTAGCTGAAATTGGTTATCAAGTCTATGGGACCCACTCCTATACAGCATATTCTATCGTCTCCCATAAAAAAAAGATTATTGCATGCACGTGGATACCCTTTCCTCCACAAATTTTGGCTATCACACCCGGCACCTCCCTGCCCGTTCTTCTTTTCCCTTGGAACAATCCAGGTCCTGCAAGGTTTGTGCGCAGAGTACAGGGATATTTATGTAATTTTCTCTTTGCATTGGTTTGCGTGCATGGTCCTATGACTACGGTATTTTTGGGACGGAGGGAGTATATACACTCTGCTCTGTATATACTCTACGTATACAAGGGAAATAAGTAGTATGTTGAAGAGTGTGTGCACGCGCCAACTACTATCCAGGCCTGTGTTCGGTCCGGGAATCCAAGGAAGGACCGACGGTGACCTCGGACCTCCAATGGTGCGACGGACAGCGACTCTGCTCGGGGGATGCCGGAGGCTAGTTTGAACAAAATCGTGGTGGGAGTGCCACTATTTGAACAAAATCACATCTCCAGCTTCATCTCCTCCCTCACCCACAACGGCTTCATCTACTCCCTATCCATCACCAAATGACCAAAATTCTAAAAATCCCTCAATCAAAAATCCAAAATGATCGCAGCAATCGGCGGCAAAGGGTCGGCTGGGGCCTGGACGCCCGCGCCTGAGGCCTAGGCACCTCCGTGCCTGCCGCCTAGGAGCGCCGAGCGGCCGGCGGACGGGCGGGGGATCCGCCGGTGGCCGGCGAGGCGTCGAGCGGGTGGTCGAGCGGGGCGGGGGAGCGCCGAGCGGCTGGCGAGGCTAGCAGGCGGAGAGCGGCGAGCCTGGACGACGGATGCGAGACGCATCGAGTGGGCGGCAGTGGCGGCGCAGCACAGTCGAGCGGGGGCCGGTGATGGGGAGTCGCTCGGCACCTCGGCTATCTGGTCTGCCAACCGGCCGTATTTGCGCCTGGCTGCTGGGCCAGAGGCGTCCGCAGACCCAGTTCAACCGAGGCCCATGACGGACAGAGGGACGCTGGCTCACGCCTTGCGACCTCGCTGATTCGCTGTGTAGCGTCGCGCGCGTCCGTCGTCTTCATCGCATCCGGCGACTGCGTCGTCCTCACCTCCTCGGCCTTGCCACACGCCAGCTCCTGGGGATGGGGATTGGGTGCCCAGCCAAAGGGACCTAGGGTGACAGCCCTAGCTTGCGCTAGTGGTGGCTCCGCCTCTGCGTGCGTGTCTCCCTGGGCAGCAGCAGCCAGTCCGCCCTCGACCGAGCGCCACCTGAGGTTTGTTGAAGTGGCTGAAGGTATTGCTGGAGGCCGTTTCTCTCCTTGCCTTCTACGCCAAGCTAAATCTAGTTCGGTATGAATTTTGTTGAGATGCTTTTGGCATTTCTTAGCGTCACTACCAAGAATAGAAATAGAATTCATCCCCGACAACGGCGCCAGAAAGCTTGTTGGTATTTGTTAACGCAAACAGAGAAATCCGCAAGCGCACGAATACCGTTGTAGCTTTCACCCAAGAGTATTCCAGGGTATCGTATTTATCCTCAGGAAAGTAATGGTTAAAGAACTTGATAATTAACCATCATGTATCTGCTAATTAGTATACCGACTAGACTAATGTGGGGGTAAGTAATAAGATAGGAGTTTTGTATAATGACACACACAGGAGAACTCTATGATAAGATAGAAGAATAGACAGGCTAAGCTGGGAGGACAATGGGAGAGTTCAAGGTTCCTATTTACTTCTCCATTACTGTGGTTCTATTCTAGTTCATACCAAAAGGATTAACTAAGCAAAGGTTAAACATAGCGATCACACCATGGCACTTCGGAGCAACAGTTCCTTTCCGATCCTCGAAAAGACTAGGAAGGGGTGATCGGGAGAAGCCTGCCAAAAGCTCTACGAAAACACCAACCCGAACGCGGTGGACTACAAAGGCCTGGTCGAAGCTGTCACCTCCGGAGCTACCACAACTATCCGTGGGGTTAAGCGCAAACTCAGGTAATCTATAGTCTAGACACCACGTCTACACTATCTATCACTACTCTAGTTTCACGTAAAAACTAGAGCATTCGATCGAACGGAGATCCCATGCCAAGGTGTAAAACACTAACTTAACCACGATAAGCTTAAACCACTAAGGCATAAATTAGATAACCATGAAAGACATTCAAGTAATTAGAGATGATAAGTATAAGTACTTGAGTCTTACAAAGGACCGATACAAGATTTACCGGATCTCCGAAGGCTCTTCCGAAACTTGAGCATCTCTCCCTAACTCCCAACTAGGCTAGTACTACTATTACATCTTGAAAATATAGAGTGGAGCTCTTCCTTGGTGGTGTGTTGAGTTGAGGGGCTTGGCTTCTATTTATGCAGGGAGAAAGGCGGTGCTCCTCCCTATTCTTGGCGCGAGGCACCTGGGGAACCGACGTTGCATGTCTCCATGCCACCACCAGATAAAGACCAGGCCAGATGGCGGTGCCAGGGGGCGGCCCCACCTAGGCCGGCCGGCCCACCAAGGGGCCCAAGTGGCCACTGCCTTTGCGAGGTGGACTCTGGTTGGGCTTGGAATACTGCTGCGGGGTGTGATAGCCAAAATTTGTGGAGGAAAGGGTATCCACGTGCATGCAATAATCTTTTTTTTATGGGAGACGATAGAATATGCTGTATAGGAGTGGGTCCCATAGACTTGATAACCAATTTCAGCTACTGATGCATGCAGAACGACGGCCTTTTTGGACAAATTTTGAATCGTAGAACAACGGTCTTTGCGGGACGGAGGGAGTACTCATGGACACGGAAGACTAGCAGAGAACGCATCTGCGCTTATCAAGGAGATGATGGTCCACTGATCGATCTGCCGACCTGATCCGTCCAGAACTCCAGATAGTAGACCAGACCACTGCAAGTTGAGTCGAGCAGATGCGCGGGATAGCTGCGCCACGCCAGCCGCCGGCGGCGCCCGCCTGCCGCCGGTGGACCTGCCAGGCTGCCACCATCACGGTCTCCCGCACTGGGAGCCTGGCACGCACAGACGGCACAGTAATGAGGTGAGATTGTGAGGAGGCGAACGATGCCATTACAGTTAGGGAGTGGACCGCGTGGACCGTGGCGGCTGCCTTATGGAAGAGGAAGGGTGTCTATCTAGGCATAATAAAAAGTAATAATTCAAACAAAAAGGATTATCTGCGCCACTTTGGAAGAGTCAAAGAGAAAGAGGTGCCTCAGCTAATGGCCTTGATGTTACGCGGATGTACAAACTAATTTAGGTCCCGTTTGGATGGGATTCTAAAATCCGGATTCTAGATAAAAATAATCTCTGATTTTTCTTGGATTCTATGTATGTGTGTTAAAATCCCTTAAAAAACGAGCATATAATACTTAGGGTCGGCATCTAACGGTGGAGCACGCGAGCTAGTTGCTACCAGTTTATTGGACCTAGCACGTAGCTGTGCATATATGCCAAGAAGTCGTTGCGGCCTCATCAACTCTGAACTCTTTGGTCATTGGCTCATTATGGTTCCCACAGGATTCTAAGAATCCGGATAGAAAAAATCTCAGAATTCTAGAATCCCATCCAAACAGGCTAGAATTTACGGGATTTTAACACACATACATAGAATCCAAGAAAAATCAGAGATTATTTTTATCTAGAATCCGGATTTTAGAATCCCATCCAAACGGGACCTAAATTAGTTTGTACATCCGCGTAACATCAAGGCCATTAGCTGAGGCACCTCTTTCTCTTTGACTCTTCCAAAGTGGCGCAGATAATCCTTTTTGTTTGAATTATTACTTTTTATTATGCCTAGATAGACACCCTTCCTCTTCCATAAGGCAGCCGCCACGGTCCACGCGGTCCACTCCCTAACTGTAATGGCATCGTTCGCCTCCTCACAATCTCACCTCATTACTGTGCCGTCTGTGCGTGCCAGGCTCCCAGTGCGGGAGACCGTGATGGTGGCAGCCTGGCAGGTCCACCGGCGCAGGCGGGCGCCGCCGGCGGCTGGCGTGGCGCAGCTATCCCGCGCATCTGCTCGACTCAACTTGCAGTGGTCTGGTCTACTATCTGGAGTTCTGGACGGATCAGGTCGGCAGATCGATCAGTGGACCATCATCTCCTTGATAAGCGCAGATGCGTTCTCTGCTAGTCTTCCGTGTCCATGAGTACTCCCTCCGTCCCGCAAAGACCGTTGTTCTACGATTCAAAATTTGTCCAAAAAGGCCGTCGTTCTGCATGCATCAGTAGCTGAAATTGGTTATCAAGTCTATGGGACCCACTCCTATACAGCATATTCTATCGTCTCCCATAAAAAAAAGATTATTGCATGCACGTGGATACCCTTTCCTCCACAAATTTTGGCTATCACACCCGGCACCTCCCTGCCCGTTCTTCTTTTCCCTTGGAACAATCCAGGTCCTGCAAGGTTGTGCGCAGAGTACAGGGATATTTATGTAATTTTCTCTTTGCATTGGTTTGCGTGCATGGTCCTATGACTACGGTATTTTTGGGACGGAGGGAGTATATACACTCTGCTCTGTATATACTCTACGTATACAAGGGAAATAAGTAGTATGTTGAAGAGTGTGTGCACGCGCCAACTACTATCCAGGCCTGTGTTCGGTCCGGGAATCCAAGGAAGGACCGACGGTGACCTCGGACCTCCAATGGTGCGACGGACAGCGACTCTGCTCGGGGGATGCCGGAGGCTAGTTTGAACAAAATCGTGGTGGGAGTGCCACTATTTGAACAAAATCACATCTCCAGCTTCATCTCCTCCCTCACCCACAACGGCTTCATCTACTCCCTATCCATCACCAAATGACCAAAATTCTAAAAATCCCTCAATCAAAAATCCAAAATGATCGCAGCAATCGGCGGCAAAGGGTCGGCTGGGGCCTGGACGCCCGCGCCTGAGGCCTAGGCACCTCCGTGCCTGCCGCCTAGGAGCGCCGAGCGGCCGGCGGACGGGCGGGGGATCCGCCGGTGGCCGGCGAGGCGTCGAGCGGGTGGTCGAGCGGGGCGGGGGAGCGCCGAGCGGCTGGCGAGGCTAGCAGGCGGAGAGCGGCGAGCCTGGACGACGGATGCGAGACGCATCGAGTGGGCGGCAGTGGCGGCGCAGCACCAGTCGAGCGGGGGCCGGTGATGGGGAGTCGCTCGGCACCTCGGCTATCTGGTCTGCCAACCGGCCGTATTTGCGCCTGGCTGCTGGGCCAGAGGCGTCCGCAGACCCAGTTCAACCGAGGCCCATGACGGACAGAGGGACGCTGGCTCACGCCTTGCGACCTCGCTGATTCGCTGTGTAGCGTCGCGCGCGTCCGTCGTCTTCATCGCATCCGGCGACTGCGTCGTCCTCACCTCCTCGGCCTTGCCACACGCCAGCTCCTGGGGATGGGGATTGGGTGCCCAGCCAAAGGGACCTAGGGTGACAGCCCTAGCTTGCGCTAGTGGTGGCTCCGCCTCTGCGTGCGTGTCTCCCTGGGCAGCAGCAGCCAGTCCGCCCTCGACCGAGCGCCACCTGAGGTTTGTTGAAGTGGCTGAAGGTATTGCTGGAGGCCGTTTCTCTCCTTGCCTTCTACGCCAAGCTAAATCTAGTTCGGTATGAATTTTGTTGAGATGCTTTTGGCATTTCTTAGCGTCACTACCAAGAATAGAAATAGAATTCATCCCCGACAACGGCGCCAGAAAGCTTGTTGGTATTTGTTAACGCAAACAGAGAAATCCGCAAGCGCACGAATACCGTTGTAGCTTTCACCCAAGAGTATTCCAGGGTATCGTATTTATCCTCAGGAAAAGTAATGGTTAAAGAACTTGATAATTAACCATCATGTATCTGCTAATTAGTATACCGACTAGACTAATGTGGGGGTAAGTAAGATAGGAGTTTTGTATAATGACACACACAGGAGAACTCTATGATAAGATAGAAGAATAGACAGGCTAAGCTGGGAGGACAATGGGAGAGTTCAAGGTTCCTATTTACTTCTCCATTACTGTGGTTCTATTCTAGTTCATACCAAAAGGATTAACTAAGCAAAGGTTAAACATAGCGATCACACCATGGCACTTCGGAGCAACAGTTCCTTTCCGATCCTCGAAAAGACTAGGAAGGGGTGATCGGGAGAAGCCTGCCAAAAGCTCTACGAAAACACCAACCCGAACGCGGTGGACTACAAAGGCCTGGTCGAAGCTGTCACCTCCGGAGCTACCACAACTATCCGTGGGGTTAAGCGCAAACTCAGGTAATCTATAGTCTAGACACCACGTCTACACTATCTATCACTACTCTAGTTTCACGTAAAAACTAGAGCATTCGATCGAACGGAGATCCCATGCCAAGGTGTAAAACACTAACTTAACCACGATAAGCTAAACCACTAAGGCATAAATTAGATAACCATGAAAGACATTCAAGTAATTAGAGATGATAAGTATAAGTACTTGAGTCTTACAAAGGACCGATACAAGATTTACCGGATCTCCGAAGGCTCTTCCGAAACTTGAGCATCTCTCCCTAACTCCCAACTAGGCTAGTACTACTATTACATCTTGAAAATATAGAGTGGAGCTCTTCCTTGGTGGTGTGTTGAGTTGAGGGGCTTGGCTTCTATTTATGCAGGGAGAAAGGGCGGTGCTCCTCCCTATTCTTGGCGCGAGGCACCTGGGGAACCGACGTTGCATGTCTCCATGCCACCACCAGATAAAGACCAGGCCAGATGGCGGTGCCAGGGGGCGGCCCCACCTAGGCCGGCCGGCCCACCAAGGGGCCCAAGTGGCCACTGCCTTTGCGAGGTGGACTCTGGTTGGGCTTGGAATACTGCTGCGGGGTGTTTTGCCCCGTTAGTGTTGCGATGTTTGGTGCCTTCTTCATTCTTTGCGCAAATCAGCGTCGGAAAGCGCCTTTATGTGATTTCTCACATGTATTTGT